>JUJX01000146.1:78234-130801 GCA_000800745.1 Diaporthe longicolla | reverse complement strand
AAATATTAAAAAGAATTACTATTAAATTTTAATTATTATTTTAATTATTTTTATATATAAAACTTATATATATATATATATATATATATAGTTATAACTCTAATAAAAAGGTTCTTTTTAATTATATACTAATATATTTAGGTTAAAGTTATATACTACTATTAAAGGCTTTATTAATAGTATAAGAAATATAATATTAGTTTTACTTTTAATAGAAATATTACTAATAGGTAATTTATTAGAAAGAATATCTAAGACTTATAGTAGATTAAGCTTTAAAGGTAAGATAAAGTAGAGTTTTTAAATACTTTTTAATTTATTACTATTACCCTTTTTATCTCTAATAAGCTCTAGTTCTTTAAGTATAAGTACCTAATTAAGTAATAGAAGTATTTAAAAGTATAGTAGTAACTTTTAAATACTTTACTATAAATAATATAAAAATAGTAATATTACTTATATAACTAAGTTTAACTAATACTAGTATATATAGAAGTTAATAAAGTAAAATATATTACCTTTTTTTAATATTATATATATTTTATAAGTATATAAGTAACTTATAGTATATTAAAATAAACTTATATATAAAGTATTAAAATATCCTTACTATTTTACTTTATAATAATTATAAGTTATAAGTAATATCTCTACTTAATATATAATAAATAATAGGTTTTAAAAAGATATAATAAGTCTAATAAGTAAGACTAATACTATCTTTACCTCCCTAGCTAATATATTCTTAAACTTATAAAAAAAAGCTACTATTAAATAAAAGAAAGTATATATATTTATCTTATATATATACTTCTACTAGCTTAACTATATTTTAATATAATAGTAAAAGGACTTTATAATAGATAAATAAAGAATATTAAAATAGGTTATATTTAAAAAGTATACTTAATAAATACTTCTTTAATAAAAGCTAAGCTATATTATATTAATATAATAAATAACTTATACTTTATTAAAAACTTTAGCTTATTTCTATTTAAATAACTATTATAAATATTTTATATTATTTATATAAGTAGTATTAATAATATTATAAAAATCCTAATTTAACTTTTAAAATATAATATTATTTAAAATATAATTAGCTATATAGATTTTACTTTTAAATACTTTAAATAAATACTATTAGTATATAATAACTTAAGTATTTAAGTATACTATATATATAATAATACTTTCTATAATCTTAATATTAATAATCTAAAGATTATACTTTATACTTTATTATTAAAGTATATTAAATACTTAAGTAAAATCTTTAAATATTTAATTATTTATAAAAATAAGAAAGTAAATATATAGTTAATAACTAGGTATTATTTTAACTATATAAATAAATAGTAACTTATATTAATTAGTATTAAAGGTAGTATTTATAATAAAGAATAAAAATATTATTAGGTTATAGAACTTAATAATACTTATTAAAGAGAATATAATATATTTAATATATTAATTTTTATTAAGTTTAAAGTTAATTAGATAGTTATTCTTAGCTAACCTATTAAAAAGCTATTTAATAAAAGGCTAACTATTAAAATCCTAAGTAGAGAGTATTTTATACTAGTTATTTATATCTTTAAATATAATTTATATATATAATATTAAATAGAAAAAGTAGATAATTAATTAGTTTATTTAAAACTATTAAATTTAAATATTATACTATTTTTAATAATATAATAAAAGAGTAGTTCTTATAAAAATATATTTATTAGATATTTTAAATAAAGTATAATTATATAAATAAAAAGTATTTAAAATTTAAAATAACTTTATTATATTTATAAGTATATAAGTTATATATATTAGTTATTAAAAGAGTTTACTAAATACTTTATTATTTTTATTAAATATAAAGTAAAATAAATAACCTATTTTTTAAAAGTATATTAATCTTTTAAACCTTTTTATACTATCTTTATATATTATTTTAAGTTACTATTTATATTTTTAAATAAACTATTTATTTATTTACTTTATTTAATAACTATAATACTTTATTATATTATTTAATATAAATTATATAATAATATAGTAAAGATATAGCTTAGTTTAAAATTAAATAATTATAACTATATATTTATAAAAGCTTATTTAAAAGTTAACTTACTTTTAAAAAATAAGTTTATTATTTATTTTATATATTATTATATATAAATTATAATTATTAAACTCTTTCTTTACTAATAAAAGTTAAAGCTATTATATTATAAATACTTATTAATAAGCTATATTTAATAAATAAATAAAGTTATTCTTATTAAAATTAGTAATAAAATAGTTAAAATAATTAATAAAATTAGTTTTTTTTTAATATTAATATTAATAATCTATAGTTATAATAAAAATAATAGTAAAAAGAAAGTATATAAAGATAGTATTAATTAAAATAAAAAAGTTTAATAAGATTAAAAAGTAAAAATAGTTATTTTAAACTATATATTATATAATAAATAAAAAGTATAATAATTTTAAAGTTATAAAAATAATTAAATAAAAAATATTAAAATAAATAAAAAAGTAAATAAGTTAATTTAAAATAAAAGAAGTATTTTTTAAAAAAAAAATTTTTATTTCTATACTTTATATTAATATAGTAAATATAAACTTAATATATTATATAAAGAGATTCTTTAAATAATAAAGTTATATACTTTATAATAAGGAAGCTTTTTACTCTTTTAAATAGTATAGAACCTTCTATATATAGCTCTATCTATTACCTTATACTAGGTAGGCTAAAAGCCTAATAGGTAGGCTAAAAGCCTGATAGGTGGGTGTATAGAAACAGCTGGGTGGGCCTACGGAACAGCTGGGTGGGCCTATGCTGGCTGGGAGGACGGTATAAGGAAGCGGATGTTGTGCGACGGGAGAGATAAGACGGGTCGGTCCTTGTGAGATGGTTGAGATCGACAAGTGGCGCTCGGGCAGCGGCCGGCGGGGTTCTTGCGTTAGCCGGTGTCGTTGCTGCAGCCAGCTCGCCGCGCCGGCTTGGCCGCCAACCCTTGATGCCACTCGAGGGCCGCATCCATAACCTGGCCTTGACGTGCTCTGTAGGCTACGCTAGGGCAGTTCGCATGGTCGGTCCTCCTGTTACACCACACAGGTGTTAGCTGCACAACAATGGATTAGATGTCGTTGACACTGCATGCTAGGAGGCCTGCCCACGCTTCGGCGGAGCTCCGAGAGACATTGTTGGCAATGAGCGGGAGTGCCTACTCCGTACACCGCGCGACATTGATTTCGTGGCGCAGCCTGGCTGCGCTGAATACAGCAGCAAGCGGGTGACAGCGAAAGTCGCACGCCACATTCAGTGATCAAAAGCAATGGCTTTGATATTGATGCTCGTCACATGTATGTAGACGTTGCATCTGGTGAGCTAGGATAATCGGCCTGTAGCTACAGTTGCAGCCTCCGATACGAAAGCCCCCTTCCGAGCCCCTGCCCCCTGACTGACATTGGCACACTCGCAAGTGGAGCGCGTAGTAAGGTGAATGTGGAGAAGGTTGGCCGACACAAATGATGTGCGCCCAGGATCGGTGAGAGCAGTAAGTTGACTATTGGGGTATCCTGACAATCGGACAAGCCGGTCCGACTGAGAGGTTGAGATCGAGATTCAGTCCTTGGAAGTTCGCAAGCCCTCAGCAGGTTGGAGATAATCGTCTGAAGAAACCCAGTTCCCCAAGAAGCTCGCTCAAACCATGACGTCTCGAGGATGAACTTGACAGCTGAGCTTGGTTCGAGAAAGTGAACTGAGGTTGAACCGTGGAGAGTGATTGGGCGGCCAGGTAGTGCGGTCCGACAGGTCACCAAGACGCCGAGAGGGGTGCACTCTAATTATGCTTGGCCGTGGCCTTGGATGCAACCCCTAACCTTGCAGGGCTGCAAGCCAGGTTGGAAACGGCGATTTGTTGCAGGTGCCGTTGCCGCGACATCCAATATCGCTCGCGCCCGGGCGTGCTAACTCGAGGCGGTCTGGCTCCATCACCCTTGGAGTTCGGGGCACGCTGGGCAGGGCATACGGGCACTCGCGATTCTGGTCTGCTTTGGGCTGGGGCGTAGAAGCCGCTCACACTTGGGGTTTATCTCGCGGGCCAGCGAGTCGTGACAGGATGGCGTTAGCCTGGGATGAACTGTTCCTGTGCCACGACTTCCAAGGCTTCCAAGAAGGGCCGGAAGCGGTCGGATGTTGTATGGTTGCACTGATGGAGAAACAGAAAACGCACGGTGAGGAGGCGTGCCGGGAAGCTGTTGGATCGTCGCTGCATATGGTCTCCTGCAAGCCAACCTAATAAATTGTTGGAGGGCAGGAGTTAGCTGAAACAGATGCTGCCTGCAAACGACAGCGCGGGCGTGCGTGGTAACAGCAGGCGATAACGCGGAACCGTCACCGAGACACTGAAGGTGATGATGGTACGGCAGGTAGAGAAAGCGGGCACGCATGCAGAGATGCACGGTCAAGTGCGGCGCCCACAACGCGTAATGGTGCCGGTTGCACACCACTCCACACCACACCACAGCACGACCCAACCCCACGCTTATCCATTGCCCAAGACGAGCCGTGTGCCTCGAAATCGGGAGCTGGGAGCTGGGAGCTGGGAGCTGGGAGCTGGGAGCTGGGAGGCGGGGCTGAGAAGCTGGAGCTGAGAGCTGCAAGCTGCAGGCCGCGAGGTGCGACCTGCGAGCTACGCAGGATCGGGAATAGCCATCCGTTGAAGGACGGCTCGAAGCGCCAGGTTCGGCGACGTGGTGGGATCCGGAACGTTTTGTATTCCGGGATCGAGATATAACGCGGAGGTGATATAGGACAGGACGATATGACCTAGTCAACGGCCTCGGCCTACTGGGATAAGATAATAAGAGGGTGGGGATAGTGGCACGGCCCAGACCTGCCATGAGCCATCTACACGTACCAGAGCTGGGGCGTAGGGCTTCGCACCGGGCGAGCAACGGCCGCTGCAGTGTCCCAGTGTCGCAGGGTCGCAGGAGTCGGATGGCGGAGATTAGCTGCCAATCAAGTGCCAGATGGCAGAGCAAAGGAGCGGTAGCGAGCGGCGTGTTGGCCAAGTCCATGTGATGATTGTGTACCGAGTAACACGGGCTGGAGGAGGGATGCAAAACCGGATTGGCAGAAAATGACAAAATGACAATGGCATTGTCTCTTCTGGCGGTGGCAAGTCGGGATGGAGATGGAGATTGCCATGGCTGCCGGGATATTCTGATCTGACAGCGGGGCCACCCCATCTAGAAGGGACAAGGCCTTGGGCCAGCTGACCAGAGATTTGTTGTGCTGAGGATGGAGATGGCCTCATTTGCGGTGCCCAGATATCTTCTGATTACTACTAGGCTCATAGATGTCGGGTGCCAGGCGACAAAGATGGTCACACCGTGGAAGTCTGGTACGAACAACAGTGCTGCGAGCAGGAGAGAGCAGGGGAGAGCAGGGGCGTACAGGGTGGGGGCCCCCGGCCTGACTGCTGTCCGCCTCAGGTTTGTGGCATGGGCCCCATGTCCAGGCTAAGCAGGCCTCCTCCTACCCAAAGCACCCATGGATTCCTGCAACTTGCTTCCCTGTTTCTGAAATGCGCACAGGGCCACTGGTGAGAGACACAACCAGGGGCCACGGGGAGCCTGCACACCTGCACAGGTGCCAAAGCCTCCTGACCAGTCTTCTCTCATGTCTCTGCCTCTCGCCGCTGCCAACTGCCCTCCTGTGCTCCTGCAGGCCTGCAAGCCCGCAAGCCCAAGCACCCAAGGAGCGGGGGTTGGGGACGTGAACACCTCACCTTGTTTGTCTGGACTGGTCCATCCCTACATTTTGCATTAATCCACAATCCACCCCTTCCTTCTGCGGCCAGTCTCCAGTCTGCCAGTCTCCCAGTCTCCCGGTGTCCGCCCCCAAGTCGACTGACTCTCCTGCCACCAACCATATCGCCTGCAGGGCGTAGTCCATTTCTGCCCCTTGCCTATTTTCCTTCGAGTACCGCACAGTACTTGTGTGTCGTGCTATAGGTGCTGCTTTCTTATACTATAGGTAGCGCTTGCCTTCCCTGTTTTTTTCTGTTTTTTTCTGTGCAGCACGGCTCTGCGACCACTTCTTGTCCCATCATCCCGCTCTTTTCCTGGTTGAAACTGGCTGGTCTGCTCCTGTCTACCTCATAACGTCCACCGTCCACCGTCCACCTTTCCGTCCACGCACGGCTTTGGTTTTGGCGCCGCATCGAACTGCTCAAAGCACTCGAGCCTCGGCCACCAGCACCAAGCCCAGAGTCCATCAGGTCCAAGCCCAAGCCCAAGTCCAAGTCCAAACCCATCCAGGCCTACTGTGTGAGACCAAGTCAGGCCAGGGCAAGTCTGTCAAGTCTGTGTCTGTCCAAGTCTGTCCAAGGCCTGTCCCGGTTGAGGTCCCGATCGAAACTAGCACGGAGCCACCCCCCGGAGCCGCCATCGCTTCATTAATTAATTTACAACTCAATTGACTTGAACCGGTAAAGCTGGCGTCGAGAACTGGTTTTCCGCCCAGATCTGCGGTTCGCTGCTGCACCTCATCTGCCTACTACATCACTCTGGTCCAGATCCCCAAACCTCCCAAGCTCCAATCCTGAACTTCTAGACTCCAGGCCAGGCCAGACCCAACCACACAACCACACAACCACACAGCCCACTCCGCCCGCAGTGCGCCGCCGTTGATCCACTCTGCCACTCTGCCACTCGACTGCTCTTGTCTGGTCTAGCCTGTCCCGCCTATCCCCAGTTCCGTCACCGATATCCCTGGTCACTGCTTCTCGTCTCCCTCCTCCCCCCTCTGATATCCCTCCCTCCGGCCTGTTCGCCCATCAGCCCTCGACGCCAGCCTTGCGTCACCGTCCAATCATCCAATCTCACGCTCATACGCCCTCGCGCTTGACTGACGACGGAATGGCGGCCATATCCCTCGCATGACTGCTGCACCCATCCTGTCCGGCCTCGCAGGCACCACTATATCCTGCCGCCGGCCACCATGGGGAACACTCCCTCAAAGGAGCCGCAAGGCCGTTCGTTCCACAGACTCTCTAAACCCAGAGTAGCCAGCCACCAAGGCACGCCTCCTCTGTTGAGCCCCAATGGCCAGTTGACCACCTCCAACCGCTCCTCGGACCCGGGGCCCGACCTGTTCAGCATCCCCTACTCGTCCACCGCCACCTCCACGCTGTCCATTGACCTCAACAGAAACGACCTCAACGACAGCGACAAACGGAACTCCTTCCTCGCCCCGCCCAAGCCGCAGCGCCGCAGGAGCCTATTCCGGTCCAAATCCTCTCAGGAGCCCTCGGAGCGTCGCAGGTCCAGGCGAAATACTGTCATTGGATCACCAATACCACCACCAGAACCGCCAGCAGTCTCAAGGTCCAACTCTGTAAACGCGAACAGCCTCGGCGCCGAACAAAACGTACAAATTGGCCCCGCCAGTCCTGATATGTAAGGTCCCGGGAACATGTCACTCCTGTGGTCGTCCATGTTCTAACAACCATTCACAGTTGCGCTGCCGGTGGATCGCGTGCTTCCTGGGCGTACGACTTTTCGTCCTACGAAGCTCAGCGCTTACTGAGCCTTGTGCCCGAGCAGCTGCCTGCTCTTCCTCGGAGCAACACGTTGACTTCGCTACATCAGCCAAATCTCGACCCCATGAGGAGACCAGCCTGGCGGCGGGACTCGCTGCCCGTCCAGCCAACCAGCGCCCCAATGAGCCGGTCGAATTCCGAGGTGTCTCTGCACCCACCCATGCGCCGACGCTCCATGGTCCAGACTCCCGGTGTTGCTACACGCAGCGTTCGCCCTGCTCCTGTCACCACTAGGACTAGTTATCGGCACAGCCTCCCGGCAACGCCTAACATGTCTAGACAGGCGTCTTTTGAAGGGCCAGACTATCGGGTTGTATCTCTTCCGCCACTGCCCCCCATCCCTACTCCGTTTCGTGTTACCGAAGACATTCCTCGCGTAGTTACACCTACGGAGGGTGATTACAGTACGACCGGGGGCTTCAAGTTCGGTACACTTCGTATCACAAATGGCGACCCCGATCTTACTCCCGACGTACCAGATTCCCATCGAGCCCAGTACGACGGATTCAAACCCCTCTCCACCCCCATGGACTACTTCACAAAGCCACCACCCCGTGAGGATGGAGAAAGCACGGATCTGAAGATGTGTCACACCCAGATTGTAAGGGACCCATCAACTGTGGGAAAACTGGGTCAGAGCGGCGTCCTAGCAAACCCAGAGCCTCTGGCACGGCATGGTGCCAATGTGCCCACTCTCTCCGTGGATGTTCCGAGCAGCAAGATTGAGCTCAGTACCCCTTTAGGCATCCTTTCCAACCCAGTTGAACCTCAGCGCAAAGTTCATGCCAGCCCGGTGTTGGTAACGCAGTCTAAGCACACCGCGGCCGAGGACCAGTTGTTTGAAGCAGATGATGAGAGTGAGGCCGAACTGCACACTGCGGAGGTGCTGGACGTCAGAGTAGACCCCAGTGCTAGACGCCTGCCGTCACAGGGTCAAGATACCTCCTCGCAGAGCGGTGTGCAAGCTATCGAAAGGTCTGACAGTGGTTTCGTATCCAACGCGGTATCGGATTCTTCAAAATCTCACAGTTCTTTGACCAAAGCCGATTCTGGATATAGCTCGAGTGTCTCCTTACGCTCATTCCGGAGTGGGCGGAAGCCTGTTACGAATGAGGACGACACAAGGCGAAGCCCGGTAGGACGAGCGAGGGAAGCGACCACCGCCCAGATGGAAGAATCACGGCAAGTCACCGAGCGCACACATGTGAACGTCAATGGCGACAATTCTGAAAATGAGAGGGCTCCGACACCGCCACCGAAAGATACCGTTGTGGTCAAGCCAGCGAAATTGACCGCCGGCGAGAACAGTCTCGCAGATTCGAACAGGAAGGGCAAGAAGGCCGCCCGGCAGGAACTGGCACCTATCAACGTCAGTCGGGCCGAGGGCCACCACACCAGAAAACCCGAGTCTATTCCCCCCACCCCTGCGAGTGCGAAATCTGATGCGTCTGAGTCGGCGTCTTCGCTGAGTATCGGGAGCACTGCGCAAAAGCATGGGAGGCTGCACAGGTTTCTGAGCCTAAGGGGCTCAGCTCACTCGAGGGCGCCGCTGACAGTGCACGTCACGCATGCGGTGGATGAGAAAGTCCCGGCGATCCCTAAGGACGTCGAGGAGAAGCTGCATGAACACATCGGACGCTTTCCGATGTCTGCAAAGCGCCTTGCATTGAAGTCTCAACTGAGTCAAGAAACCCTGAAGACAATTCTCAGTGTCGGGAGCTTGGAAATTTCCAAGGAAGATGAACTACCTCCTACTCCGACCTTCTTCGATGATAGCGACGAGAGCATGGAGGAACCCGATGCAATTGCTTCCAGAGACGCCAAGGATAATTCTATCAGGCAGACTATCACCTCCATGCAGTCAAATTTCAAGCAAGCCGCCGCCTCCATGATGCCTCACAAGAAACCGACGACGGCGAAGGTGATAACAGCGTCCAGTGGGGATTCGCCGACACGTCCGCACGAGATTGCGGCCAACACGACGCTTGAAGAGGGTGCGCGATTCGGCCAAATTTCGGCGAGCACAAGCCTAGGCAGCCATCCGTTCGTTGCTGCTGAAGTAGGGCTTGATTCCAAGTCTCAGCCAAGGAACCGGTCGGGAAGGTCCATGACTATGACTCCTACGCAGGAATCGCGTCAGCCATTAAGAACATACAGCCTGAACACTATACCATCTGACTACTCGTCTCCATCGTCCTGGCCTTTGTCTCCTACGAGCCCGCCCTCAAGGGTAAGCTCGCCGTCAAGGAGGTTGAGAAGCCCACCTCCAGTGAGCATGGCCACTCGCACGCTGCGCCGGCCACCCCCACGCTCGGCTCCTCGCCCTCAATTCCCGGAAGGACTTGCCGACCGAGGCTACGAATCTGGTCGCTCCCCTCAAACCAGCTCAACAGCTGCGCCTCGAGCCCCAGCCTTGAATGCACAGCGCTCTCTAGACAGCGTCCGACGGGCTGGGTCGGTCCCGGGCACACTCCAATATCGCACTTCTGACTGGGATCCTCACACGCGTCAGAATTCTCTGGGCAGTCGAGATCCCGTTCTGGACCTCGGCCGCCACAATTCGCTTTCGGCCTACAGCGACATGTCCCGTTCCCAGACTTACGTGAGCAACACTGCTGTGAGACGTCAGTCGAGTATTGATGGCTTCGGCCGCAACAGAATGCAGGGCCACGCCTATGGTCCGGAGTACGGTGCCCCACACGGATGGTCCAAGCCTCCTTCGGTGCATCGCCGGAATTTCAGCGCTGGAAGCGGGCCGCAACACTCTATGGGCAACCCGCCTTATCGGATCTTGCACAGCTACAATTCACCGGCGTACAAGAACGCGCCTATTTGGGGCTAGTACTCCCCATCACGCAACCAGTCGTCAGTCATTCATGTTCTTTGAACTTTTGCATCACGAATTTGCATATTTCTGCATCGAATCGGCGTTGTACAGCATATTTTACACAGGGCAAGTTTTTCTAGTCCATACTTCCGGCCTCTTGGACTTCCTGTCCTTGATCACGCCTAGTCGCAACGCGCCAGGAGTCACCGGCTCGCACATGACCGGCGACGGCGTCGTGGAACACGCTCGTTCCTTTTAGCCTCTCACGGCCGAATCAACTTTCCTATGTCTCTTTTCATTTGATGTCTTGAACGAGAAGCCTATTGACCTTGAACGGAGTTTCATGGATGAAGGGTTCCTGATAGCGGTCGCAAATCACGGCGAGGTCTGTGAATTTTGTTACATACGCGCTGAAAGGTGCCATTGTGAGATTCCTTCCCGGGGAACGGATATTATTGCTTATCTCGGGCCCATTGCCGACGGTTCTATGAATCACTTGTTGCGATCTTGCCTCTTTCTGTTTGCTGGAGATAACATACAGACATTATACCCCGACGTGTTGGTCAACATTTTATGTTTTACTTTTTGGTCTAAAGGAGGAGTTCATGACGCAGTTTCGGTCGGAAGACCTGGCAACACGGACGTAAGGTGTACAAGGGAATACGGCATGAGCTTGAGCAGCTTGATAGCATGAATGCGATAAGTTGTTATATATTGAACCACCGGACCTTCTGAAAGGTGCACAAGTCAAGGAGCCTTCCTCGAGCATGTGCTGCTTGGCCATGACACCTACGTACATCATATGCAATGCAACACCTAGGCAGTGCCCACCATTCAATCTCGGGAATTATTTCTACGACGAGAGGGCATCCCACAAGAGGGTACACGATGGGAGAATACCCAACAAGTATCCCTTAGGAGGACAGACGGTCTATTATCGGAGAAGATCTCGGAAGAGAGCTGGAGAGTGTCCCAAGAGAGGGTGCTCCGCAGAGGGTGTCCTGCAGAATGGTAATGTACGTTACAAGGGATGTTAACTAGTTGGAGGAAACGCAAGCCATAAGGGTGGCGCAATTAATTTTTCCATCTTATACGAGAGTAGCCGTGCTGTCATAATCTGCAAGATGGGATTGCCAGGGCAGGATGTCACTGTGTAAAGGGCAGGGTTTGAGGCCCCTTTGGTGCCTCTCGTGTATGGTGGTCTTGCGTGACATGGTATTGGAAGTGGAGGTCCGGCCACCGATGATCTGATGATCTGAGTTGGTAGGCTTTTGGGGGCCTGGGGGCCTGTGGGCCTTTCATTTTTCAGATCCGGGGGAAGCGCCAAACGACGGTACCAATGAGTGACGGCCGTGGTCGATTGGTCCTCGTTTGCTGTTAGGCACTTTTGTCTTTTTTCCCCCGGATGCATGCAGGGTCTTGGGCGGCGGGAAGGCAGGGTTACATCCAACGGGTGCTTCTTGCCTACGTGCCTACCTGCCTGCCTGCCTGCCTGCTTGCCCACAGAGGATGATTCCTTGGGCGTGGTCTTGGGCGCTTCCATGGGTGACGGCATGTGCGTTTTGCGGTGAGGGGTACTTAGGTATTGTGTATTGTAAGAGGTGAGGCGTGGATGGAGGCCTACTGGTGAGGTCAATTGGCGGATGGGCAGGTGACGGTTTCACAGAGCTGCAGAGCTGGGTTGAGTACCACCACCTCGTGCGTGCGGCGGATCAAGTGCACGATTTCCCTTCTGCTCCCATCGTGTTTTCCATCTCCCTTTCTGGCAATTGCGCTTGCCACGGGTCGACCAATCCGTGCCTGTTTCCAGGCGTGCCACGGGGTGTCGGGGTGTCAGTACCACAGTACCCCGTTGTTAGTGGCGTAGATCAGCGGGAGCGATAAGGCATTCCGGGCCTGGTGGGCAGGTGGGCAACGGCAGCCGACCCAGCCAGTCCGGGCTGGAGGCTGACGGTGGCAACCACAGGAGGGCAGGCGTGGCAGGGGGGAGCAGGGGTGCGCCCAGCATCACTGCCAGAGCCTCTCAAGGCCTCAAACCAAACCGGGCGGCCAGTCCAACCCAACCCAACTTCCGACTCGACTCGCATGATTCTGCACAAGGCGGCTCCTCAACCTCACCTCGTTTGAATCATCCTCACCCCCTTTTGAGCTTGCCCGTCTCCCGTCTTTTGTCCGGTCGCGTTCCTCCTCACGTGGCAGTGCAGTCTCGACCACGAAGCCCTCTCGGACTCCCTCACGGTTGAGCCAGCCTGTTACCGCCTCTGGTGGTGCGACAAGAATATCCGACGGCGTGGCTTGTCGTAGTCCCTGAGCCCTGAGGAAATTCATTTTTCCCTCTTCCAATCGAATCTGTGTCTTCTCGTATCTTTGCTTCCGCGAGGTCCTGCAAGCCTCAAGATATATACGTCGAGGGCTGCAGCTGTCATTAGACAAAGTGGCGGTCCGCCGTGGACGTTGATCACAACTCATCCGTCTTCCTCAGACGCCGCCTGCAACTTCGCACTGCCCAGGGGAAGCACGCCATGTCGCCAACCTTTGCCACTCGGCCTTCGCACGTTGTCGGGGGAGCGCACGTGGCTACCGAGTTGGACGATCCCGCCTCACACCTGGACTCGCTGCTTGGGGAGCCCTACGCCGATGCCGACGCCGAGTCCTTCCGATCGTCCCGGCACCCGGACCCGGAATTGGACTCAATACGCTCCTTACACTCCCGGACTTCCCATGTGGACTCGCTACTCACCCGTCCCCTCATTCGGAATCAAACAAAGAGGATACCACCTCCGGGACCAAACAAGCTGCATCGCCGTCGCGACCAGTACCCCCATTTCGACAACAGGACCGTCACCATCCCGGAGTCCTCATCATCACACCACGAGAACTCTGGCCAACAACATCAAGCACACCAACAGTCACAATACCATCCCCAGCCACACTCGGGAATGACGCGGTCTAAATCGACGAGGGCCCGCCAGGCCACCGCAGACAGCCAGCAAGGGCAGCCAAACCACAGGAGGGCAAAGTCGTACACCCTATCTGGTGGGCCCTCGTGGCTTCTGAGCAACTCACTGGTCGACGTGAGGCGGTCCGGATCGCTGACGGGCGAGAGGCGCGAGGTGCGCAAGCTGCAGAAGGAGCACCCTGCCGGGTCCGCGAGACCGAGCATGGCGCTGGAAATCGGCGATGGCGACGGCCACGGCCCCAGCCCGCCGACAGAGGGCGGGGAAAGGGGCTCAGGGCTCGGTGTGAGACGGAAGATGGGGCGCCTAAGGGAGCTATACCGAAAGTAAGGGCTGCCAGTGGTACTGATATAGGCTTCTGAGGAGGTGGCGCATTGCGGGAAATCATGACCGGCCATTAGGAGGATCTCTTTGGTGTCTCTTCTGCATATGGGGTGAGTCCCACGTCGACATCGTCATCATCATTTGTGTCAACATTTTGCGTCGGTCTTTTGCAAGCAAGAGGGGCTCGTCCCTGAAGGCGCTGCGGCATTTGTCTGGGACCTTTACGATTCTGGCAGGGTCGGGCGGTTGAGCACATTGTGGTTTCATCGCATATCTCATACAGGGATTTGCATCGCGCAGCGCGTTATTGGTTCGTCCGTTCACGATAGCATGCGTGCGCCGGGGCTTTCGGTCGAGTCTAATACCCTCAGAGACATATGGAGGACCAATCGAATTTGAGCTCGTTGCTTGTCCCGGACAGTGTATTTCTGCACGTATGGCTTTGGTGACTTCAGCACGAAGCCAAGACAAGCTCTGCTCGGGTGTTTGCTTCACGGCCACGGCGTCTACCCCCCCCCCNACCCCCCCTTCACAAAAAAAAACTACAAACGATGGGATACCCTACTACGGGAAGGTAGCTATATAGATGGTAGCCCGGCTACAGAGGCTTCGCTAGGCTGTGTTGTCATTTTCGAGCGTGTGGCGGTGTTACGGTCATAATGTACGTGACGCTCTCTGCTGCCAAGACCCCAAATTGGACAGAGCAGTCAGACAAGCATCTCAGATCCACGTTGTCCATTGTCTCACGCCAAGGGCAGCAGCAGTCCGATTTGGTCCACTGATCGCTGCGCACTAGACTGGGCGCCGGGACATGCTACCTTACCCTTGGTATCCGGGCTTCTGTTTGCTGTGTCTATGTTGCTGACTGATGTTTCAAACCTTGGAAGAGAGCAACGACAATATTCAGAAAATTGCAGCAGAGAATCAAGACCGAGGTTGATCAAGCAGCTGCTTATAGGATGAAAGATCAAGGTTGGCTAGTGCGAATACGACCTCTTCCCATATCAGTATCAGTGAAGGCATGTATGGTGCTGTCTTCAGAACCCTCAAAGGTTATGTGAGGCACTGTGGACAGCGACATGATGGCCGTCTTTCCCCGATGCAAGTGAACAACTATTCAACGCCACAGCATTCGACATAGTGGTCCGGGTGTGATTTTCTGCTAGACCCAGGAGACTAGTTCAAGCCACGCCCGGTCACCATGGGATTATCTGGGACTTAGGTCGGAATTAGCTGTGAAGAGCGTGACCCCTTCAGGCCCTTCCACAGCAGAATCAACCAGTCTAATTCCCTTTGGCATCACAGCCGGGGAATTTATGGTTTCCGCTGCAGGTTGGGTGGTTGCGGGGGTGGGGCTACCCGGCGCACTAGGACAACAGGCGGGTCGACGGGCTGCCCGGCTGTCCGGGTTCGCAGCTTGCGTGCGTGGTCCTGATACTCGCAGTACCTACTTTTCCCGCACTGACCTCCCTTCTCAGTGCTCGCCTCAGACCGCCGTTGCAGATCCAGGAGAGGGACCGAGGGCGTGCCGAGGATTATAAGATTACAAAACTCTTGTCGCGTATACCACAGTACCAACCAGTATTGACTTTGTGCGGGCAGTGAAAGCTGTTTTTCCCTGGGGGTGGCCCGTGCAGCCGTACTCATTGACTGGTCGGGGTCCTCTATCGAAACGCTCGGCGGCTTGGGGGGTGCTGGACCCTGGATCGGCAACACGAATCAGTCGGTGCGCATTTGGCATCGAGCAGCAAAGCAGCAGCACCCTCCTACCTAGGTACATCCACTTGCCGGTCCCCCCTCCTCCACCCGGAACTCTGAGCTTCCTGTCATCGTCGTCTTTAGCACCAACCGGACACCCACGCCTGTGCGACAAAACATGACGGAGCAGAATGGCATCGATATCCTGTGCGACGCTGCAGGCTCCGATCTGCTGCTGTCGTCACTCTTTCCATCCGATGCACAGGGCCAATCCCAAACTCAGCTCCCGCCGCCGCAGAAGAAGCTGAAGCGATCAGACCAATCTCCGCCGGGGGCCGCCTCCGTCACCTCCGCCTCCCTGGCTTCCTCTTCCAACCACATATGCCACATTTGCAAGCGCGTCTACGAGAGGGCAGACCACCTCACAAGGCATCTCAGGTCCCACGAGAATGCAAGGCCATACCAGTGCACCAGGTGCCCCAAGAGATTCAACAGAGCGTACGGCCGCCCACCCTGCCCGAGCCACCTCCGTCCGTCCAGTCATGTTTTTGCGAGCCTGTATTCCCTTGTGCCTGCCTCTCTTTCTCTACTCAGACCAAAAAAAAAAGGCCCAGTGTCGGACCTAGTGCTTGACTGATAGCCCTGGCTACTCCCACAGTGATCTTCTAACTCGTCATGAGGCCACACATGACCGCGATGCTGGGAAATCAAAATCATTCATAAGGCGCAGTGACCGAGCTGCCCAGGCCTGTGAGGCCTGTGCCTCTGCAAAAGCCAAATGTGATGACCAGAAACCCTGCGGACGATGCCGCGCCAAGAAGCTTGCCTGTCAGGCCTCGACGAGGCGCTCCTACCAGTACAAGACTTCCACAGAAGGTCGGTCTTGTCTTCTCCCTGTCTTACCGGCAGGTACCTGCTGTTGCTTGACGGCCATGACGGCATTGGCTGACCCATCTCTTGGGATAGGCGACTCGCCGCCCTCTGACAGTGCTACTGTGGCTTCAGCCATGGGCAACAACGTCCCGCACCCTCAGATGCCAATGCACGAGGCAATGGAGCCCACGCCCTTCATGCCCGATGTCATGGGCCAGAACCCCTCCTTGATAGACCCAATATCCGACGATATGGTCTACTTCAACCCAATGAGCAATTTCCTCCAGGATATGGACTTCACCATGTCTTGGGATATGAATTTCGATGCCTTCTCTATCCCACAATTTGACCTCCAGGGACCAAGCCCGCAATCCTCCACAACAAATGCGGTCACCAGACCCTCTCCGAGGAACACAGTCAGAGACTCCTCACGTGGACACTCCGCATTCAAAAGATCGCCATGGCTGTGGGACCCCAAGAAGGAAGACTACGTGCAACAGCAGAAGGAGGGGCTTCACATAGACGAACAGTCCATCTCACAATCACCCGCCTTTGGGAAACTTATGGACAGGCCGTCACGAAGGCTCAAGATGACAGCACATCAGCGGGACCGAATATTCTCAATTGTCCTGGCCCAGAATAAGGACCCGTCGAAAGTGCCGTCCTTCCCCACATTGGACCTACTCAACTATCTTCTCCAAGCACATTTCGTCCAGGATGAGCACCAATTCGATAGCTGGATACACCCCGCCTCCTTCGACCCGGAGAACGCCCTCCCGGAGCTTCTAGCAGCCATCATATCGAGCGGCGCGAGCTTCATTTCCGTACCGGCCATCTGGCAGTTTGGTCTCGCAATGCACGAGGTCGTGCGGCTGGGTGTGTCAGATCTGGTGAGCCTCTTCACACGAATGAATAGGAGCAGGACCATGGACATTAACCTCAAAATAATAGTTCGAGAAGCTCAACGCTCATACCAGGAACCTGAGCGCCTTGCAAACGTTCATGCTTACCTTGGACGTGGGGATCTGGAGTGGATTCAAGCGCAAAATGGAGATAGCGGAGAGTTTCTTGCAACCTCTCTTAACTGTCAGTATGTTCCGAATGTAAGCCGTCGACGCCCAAGCTGACATTTACGAGATGCTTCGACGAGCCGGTGCTTTCTCTGCCCCAGCTGACTCTCCTGCACTACTGCCCCTGGACTCCGACTCTCCAGAAGCTCTCGAAGCGAAGTGGAAGAAGTTCATATCACGTGAATCCTACAAGAGGTATAATATCATAACCTGTCGTAGCTGTCAAATTGCATGAACTAATCACGGCCTAGACTCATACTCCACCTATTTTCCCACGATGTCCAGACATCTATTTCGCTTCAAAGGAACCCGTTGATCTCATTCAGCGAACTTGCCTTCAGTCTCCCAGCGTCACGGGACCTTTGGTGTGCCCCAACAGCGGAAGCATGGCGCCAGGTGCATCACTCCAAGACAACTATGCCCAGGCCGCTTCCGCGCGTCTCTGAAGTGCTTCACTGTATCGATGTCCTGGATGAACTCGAGGAATTTATCGATATTGACTTATGCTACAGTGCTGTCCTCAACGGCTATTGGGGACAGGTTTGGGCTTACCGCGAATCTGTTCGATTCTTCTCGACGGCTAGCAAGGGGGGTACCAATCGACTATGGCTCAAGTCACAACATCAGGAGCTATATCAAGACCTCAGTGGCTTCTCATCCATTGTTCACACGTCGAGCACGCCCCGTAATCACAGCACGCTCCTTGCCATCGTCGTGGAATTATTTCTCATGATCATGCACGTCTCCCCAGACGAGATTCAACGCTTCGCCGGAAAGTCTGGAGAAGAGGAGTCACGTCGCGCAGGAACCTCGTTGGAAGAGAATTGGGCCAATACCTCGGATGCACGGCACGCAATCTGGCATGCAGGCCAAGTTTTCGCAAATGCAAAGAGACTGCCACCAGCAAGCATAAGAGGCTTCAATGCGATTGCCGTTTACCTTGCCAGCATGACCCTCTGGACCTATGGGTTGTTCTGCTCACCCGCTCCACAAGGTGATGATGTCGACTCGGGCTACCTTCAGTCAGGGGAGGGGCAGCAAGCAACTACGGGTATCAGGAGAGCATCGTCAGTCTCTGGCGCCGGGCCAGTAAAATACGTCCTCCTCGACGAAGAGGAGACGAGAGACACCAAGGCATTCCTGCAGTTTGATCGCGGTGTGCCCGCCTTGAAGACTTCGCAGGGGGCGGTAGAACCTCTGTCAGACCCGAGCAAGATCTTGTCTATCGCCCGGAACCTATTCAGGGAGAACTACCCTGTTCGTACGGAACCACTTCCGCCCCTAGTGGAAAGTCTGGGGAATCTTTTACGAGACCTAGGAAGCGGTCTGGCCGGAATGCCGAGTCGGGTCGCCTCAAGGGTCCAAAGTCAAACGGCTAGTAGGATGGGTAGTGAGGATCGATGATGAATTGGAGTTCAAAAGTTTGAAAACACGCATTTGGACGGCCAATACCACCAACTTACTTTGTGATTAGTTGGAATTGTACATTCTGGAACGGCATTTTTGAGACACAGAGTCTCCTCTCGGACTCTTTGAAGATGGACTAGTCGTGTGTTCTTAACAGTCAGCATATGTATAGCATGGCGGCCGGTTGAGGGTGGTGTATGCGGGGATTGCTTCTTGGTCTCCTGTTGGATGTCAAAGCCTTGCACAGTGTTCCTCATGATCAATCACTGAAGTGACCTCTTGACCTCTGCTCCCGTTCACAGTGGCTGCAGCTGGTATTATCGCATACTCACTTCGCGGAGACAACCTCTTTCAGCTTCCAATGCTCCTAACCTCACATAGGACAACCTCCTATAAAATGAGTTCCTATAGGATAAAGTTCCACAGAACGACCTTCCGTAGGAAGACCTCCTTGAAAAAGAATCTCCTATAGGAAAGTATCCTACTAACAAACCTACTCTATGAGAACCTCTGACAGCAAGACCTCTTCTGGGACAATTCTTCTTAGGGCTACTTCTTACTACATAACCTCCCTAGCGGATAGTGTGGCTCTATGTTGGGGATTTCATGGGGGGGGGGAATCCCTCGCTAAGAGAGCTGAATTGTCATGGGCAGACGGGAATTGAAGCCGACGAGTAGTCATCGGAAGATTGCTCGGGTGTTCTCGTCCACGTCGAGGGCTTGTGCCCCGGCAAGGTTTCGGATGTAGTACGTGACAATCTCATCTGGCGCGTTGTCCCCACACCAACGTCCAGTTTATCCGTGCAGGTCGTAGAAAGGGAATAGGTAGAACCACCTAAAGGCAGCAGCAGCCTATTTAGGAGGACCTCTTGATAGAAGGTCTCCGAAATCACTTCCTAACCTGGTTCCGTTCTGATTTCGTTCTGGTTTCGTATACGTCAGAAGCCATACGCGGCGCCTTTATACAGCGATAAATCATATAATTAGTCCCTGTCGTGCTGGTATTGCGCACTGCTGCGTGAAACACGCAGGTGTTGTCCAAAGGGGATAGTTAGTGATGGAGCTCGAGAGACACGGGCTTAGTGCATTGAGACAGTAGAGAAATTTCCAGCGCACCGCCAAACAACCTTAGAAGTCTTCACAGATGGCCAATGACAGTTGTATAGAAGTCCGACAGTACTCTAAGTTACACCAAAAGTCTCCAAGTGGTAAGCCGCTTCCAAGGTTTGAAGCAATCTAGTTCACACCCATTGGCTTTAGAGGTGGACCAGGAGTTCTGTTTGACTTGCTGACAATTTCCGTGAGATACCGTTCTTTGTTTTTGTTTTTTGAACTTCTTGAAACTGAAGCTGCATAATTTGGGCTCTCACCATTCATCCAGGGCACCAGATGGAGCTGTAGCCAGAACCTCGGTCTTACTAGTCCAATTTGATTTCGAAGGAGAAAGCCAGCCATCAAATACGCCCTAGACCCCACATCCGCTCGAAAAAGAAAATAGAAATCACAATTTAATTTGGATTGTCATTCTACTTTGTTCAGGGATTCTTCCTCAAATCCCTCATAGGAGCTGATTGTAGATGAGTGTTTCTTGGTCTCTTAGAGTTTCTATTCTGAACTTAGTCAACGCTGATCTTGAACATGTATAAGAAGGAGTCAGGGAGGAATAGTAACGCCCATTACTCTAAAAATGGATCAATAATCCCATTATCCACAACGAGTGGCTATTGTTCCACTTACTGGTTTAGGCAGCTTACTTCTCAAGGTGTAGAAAGTGCTCAAACGCGAACAGCCGAATCCCATACCATTAGCGCACGCATACCTGTAGACCCCTGAATGTGTCGGTTCTAGTGAATTTATAAACAGACCTCATCTCTCAGAAAAATTGCGCAGCCGGTGAGTGTCTAGTATGAGAACGTTCACATACATACTCATGCTGACTCGGACCTCGACAGGACAAAATTTGGTGGGGCGCGGAGACAAACTCAATACACGCGATAAATCAATCCAAGGTTGTATATCTAGTGAATTTGACTTCTGCATGCACGGCAACCTTGGAGGTAATGATACGTGCATGTGCCTTTGCGATGTCCAACTAGGCTCCGCGACAGCATTAGAACACGGCACAAATCCCTCATTTTGTTGGAATCAAGAAGCCAGTACATAAAGGGCCATACCTGAACAGCGTGCCCAAGTGTGTGGGTGCATCCACTGTCCACTGGAGTCAACATATTTCAAGCTTGTTCGCATTGCAGCCCATTTTCTCCGTACTGTATCAGGCTGTCAGCCGACCCGATGCCCCATCTTTATTAAGGATCAGATAAGCAGTTGAGTTCCTGGGGGAAGATCCATGTGAGATTTCAGAAGAAAAAAGGGTGCAGTATCCGCTCTGGATCACCCCACGCCCAATGAGCTTATCGCAGACGGTGGAGCCCCAATCTCGTGATGGTCCTCATATGGAGTACAAATGGATTTTAGCTGGACTTGGCCCTCCCCAGGCTTCCGAGGCGTGGCGACGAGATTTAAAATGCCGTGTCTCCCGCGCAGAACGATTGAGGAGCTGGGGCGACGTCCCTGAGCAGTCCGTCTCCTTCCTCGATACCTAGGTAGCTTCACCAAGGTGCCAAAATGGCCGTCCGCTCTTTTCTTTTGGCCCTCGCGGCGACGTCTCTCGCTTCAGCTCAGATCACGGTCGACGTAACTCAGACCCATCAGGTGATCCGCGGTCTCGGCTATGCCGAGGCGTTCCAGCGGTCTCAATGGGTGTACAATACTATGTCGGAAGAGAAGCAGCAGGAGATGTTCGACCTCCTGCACGACCCTGCGACGGGCGCCGGCTTCTCCATCCTGCGAATCGGTGTCGGTTCATCTGCCAATAACTCCAAGGACTGGATGGTCAGCATTCAACCCGAGTCACCGGGCACCCCGGACGCGGAACCCACCTACGTATGGGACCGGAATGATTCTTCCCAGGTGTGGTGGGCAAAGGAGGTACAGAAGAGAGGGGTGAACCTCTTCTATGCGAATTCTTGGGGAGCGGATTCGTACATGAAAGACACAGGGAGCACAGACAACGGCGGTCATCTCTGCGGCGTGACGAATACATCCTGTGAGACTGGTGACTGGCGCGAACAGTACGCCAACAAGCTCGTCCAGTGGGTCAAATATTATGCCGAGGAGGGTATCAATATCACCCACCTGAACCCCCTGAACGAGCCTGATATCGCGGTTCCGTATGCTTCCATGCAAGCAGACGGCCAGCAAACTACGGACATTCTAGAGAAGCTACGTCCAGCGGTTGAGGAGGCGGGCCTAGACGTCAAGATTACGTGCTGTGATTGGGCTGGATGGGATGACGGCAGGAAGATCCTGAAGGGAATACAGGAGACAGGCGGCGAGAAATACCTAGATGTCGTCTCAGGCCACGGGTACGGCCAGCCGCTCTCGGAGCCCTACGACACACCCCTGGAGGTCTGGCAAGGCGAATGGGCCGAACTCTCGAGCTACTTTGATCAACCGTGGTATTCTGCCGAGGGCGATCCAAAGGGCACTTACGGAGGGGGCGAGGGGATTACCTGGGCCAACCGAATTCTTCACAGTTTTACTGTGTCAAACATCTCGGCTTTCCTTAACTGGATGGGGGCTCAGCCATCAGAGTAAGATTCCAGACGTCGTTCACCGGGAGATGATTTTTGTGTAAATTGTGCTGCCTGCTAATATTCATTGAATAGTGCTGCCACCCCAGTGATCCGAACGATCAATGATACAAATATTTTGTCGAAGCGCTACTGGGCGTATGCTGCCTTTGGAAGGTGGGCTTCAGTCTCAGCTGATAGAAAGCCTCATTGATCTTCTTGGCTAATTTCCCACAGATATGCGCGTCAAAACTCGTCTAGAGTAACGGCGACATCCACCACCGACAATGTCACAGTGGCGGCATGGACCCCTCAAGAAGCGACGTTCCATGCCGGTGGCAACCTTGCCATGCAAATCATCAACAATGCCGACGAGGAGAAGATTGTCCCAGTAAACATTGATAAGCTAACAGAGATCACCAACTCGACCGCCCTATTGCTGAACAACGACTTCGATCTGGCTGAGAGCGATTCCGTGGTTGAGATTGATGGCACAACTATCACGGCAACCATACCTCCCAGGTCGCTCGTGGTTCTTGCCTTGGATGCTGTTTGGCCGTAAGTTGGCTCCGTGTTACCATGAATTCAGGAGTCGTTTGTAAACACGTACTGACAAGCTTTATCAAGGGACGACATGGTTGTAAATGCTCAGTCTGAAGAAAATAACGCATCCAAGCTGATGGGCATCGGCCTACCGACATCAGGAAGCTCCTTAGGACTTTGGATGCTTGCAACCGCTGTCGTATTCATGGCTTTGTGAGCCCAATGATAGTAAAGATTTTAATGATAGATCGTGTATGGCTTCGGACGTACAAGGAATAGAAACAAAACCAGCCAGTTAATGATAGATGATAGTTCCAAATGGAGCATCTGTGAGCTTCGCATGTTTTCCAATCTGCCGTTGGGAATACTACAGAGATATGGTCAATGGAAATGTGTCAACTCGTTTGTTCTGATAACGAGCGGCCCAGGGGTCCTGGTACTTGGTCAAACTAAGGTTCAGAAACTACCACTCAAGTTTCTCTCAACTGAGCAAAGGGGAAGTCGAATGCAGACATCACATATTGCTATGTTGCACTATATACAGCAGCCATTGTTCCTCACACCAACCATGCCGCCTCGGACAGGAAAACCCACCACGCTTAAACCCCAAACATTTACAATGTGACACTTCCAGCAGGAAGACATCGTGCAGGCCGTCACAAATTAACATACCGCCGGAGAGATAGCTCAATCGGTATGAGCCCTGGGGATTTTATGTCCAGCAGGAGATCCGCGGTTCCAGACCCGGTATTTTCAAGTATTTCTTTCTGCCCTGCTGAATCCTTTTACCCCCCCCCCAACCAACAGTCTTCATGTTCCGTAGAGCGCTTGCAGTCCCATCAATGGGCCCGGACGTCCATGAGCACTCAAAAATTTCATGCGATGGATGGCGACGAGAGACACCCTGTAAATGATGGAGATCCTGCTTTGAAAATTTCAAACATTGGCATGGCTTTATATGGCCCCAATCGTCTTAGGAAGGCTGAAGGAAAACTTACACATTTACGTGCGCAAGGGAGCACCAATACAAGGTGTTTGCTTTGTGAGCACGCAGTCAGAGTATTTAGCAATCGGTGTACCACCCACCTGGGCAGTTCTGAAATTGTGGGATTGCTCGCTAGCCCCTACTACAGTAGACCACCTTGCGAGAGGTCGGTGTCACGGAGCGATGAGCCTAACCTGCTGCTTTCTCCAATATTCAGTGGGGCTAGGAGGCTGTCGTAGAGGAGATGGTCTTAAAAAAATAATGGACTATAGAAAATTAGAAGGTTGTTCTTTGGGATATCATCCCACAGGAGGTTGTCTCGTAGAAGGTGGTTTGGGGGGGGGGCGCCGTGGACGCGTGGCGGACACCCGAGCAGGTCTCGTTGAGCTATGTACCTTGGGTTGCAAGACGGAAGAAGATACTATGTGTTCAGAGCCAGAAGGACTTTTGTCCAATCGCTGCCTCGGCCGTTCGCACAAGACTGAGCTGAACGCAAGGGGGCAGAAAGACCATCCGCCCATCCGGTGGGCATGGAGCTTCAAGGGTTTTGAGTGTGTTATAAGAAATGCAGTCACGTCAGTGTTGCTCGTTGTTGCTCGTTGTTGCTGCCGGTCAGGCGACGGGAACCGAAGACGACCCATTCTTGCAGTGTGACAAAGCTCTGGGTGTAGCCTCCAGCAATCTCCGCCCGTGGTTCTGGGGGAAGTCCGTGCCGGAGGAAGTCGGTCGGGACCGAATTCTCCGGATCCTTCCGCGGTCGGCGCCTGTGCAGCTTAGGAGCCGAGCCCGTCGGAGGGCCGCAGGTCGAGGCACACACGCGCGCTGCTGCTGCCTCGCATTGACGCAACAACAGGCTGAAATTCCCGGTCGGCCTGCTGTCAGATTCATGCGGACATGAGGCCTTCGTCAGATTCATGCGTCCTCTTGCGCACCTACGCCTTGCCTTGGGCTTTGGGTGATACCGCCGGAGCTGTTCTCGTGCGTGCTGGCCGGGCTTCCTTTGTAGATCCGGGACGGGCATGAGGGGCAGTTGTCCCTTCCTCGGCAATTAGACCCCATCAGTTGTCGATGTATATCCGCCCGTCCCGCGTGTATATAAATCGAGCTCCCGCCGACCAGAATTTGGCATCGACATCAGAACACAGCACAAACAAGCATCGAGACCAATATTTCAACCATCACCACCAGTATCATTATCCCCAAGTCAGACAACATGGCCAAGCTCATCAACCGAGTCACCCTCTTCAAGCTCCCCGGAGCCGAGAACCAGGCCAAGCTGATCGCCGCCTACGAGAAGCTTGCCAAGGAGCAGAACAGGGTAAGAGCCGAGCCGCGATTGAGCCACAGGACTGAATATCCTCTAATGATTCTCCAGGACGGCAAGCCCTACATCGCCTACCTGAGCGTCGGGGCCGCCCAGGACGAACCGCGCGCCAAGGGTGTCACCGTGGTCGCGCAGTCGTCCTTCTATAGCCTCGACGACATGAAGTACTACGACGACGCCGACCCGGGCCACCAGGAGCTCAAGAAGATCGCCAAGGAGGCTGGGTTGTCCGAGCCGCCCCTGACTGTCTACGTCGAGTCGGCCCCCGTCATTAACGCCACGAGGGGTTAGAGGAAGTCGCATGAAGGGCAAACCGCGTCAGACTACCGGGGCCGCCGATAGTCTTGACAGAGACGTCTTTATATATACGCATTAGATACTGCTACAGCTATCGGTAGTCCAGACACAATATATAGCCTTTGGGAGGAACTACACCCCCGGGCGGTCCGCGCCTTTCGTGAATCCCCCCCGGGGGGGGGGCGTGCACTTGTCCATGACTTTGCAATCGGTAAAATCGTCATCTCACTCGCTCACCTGGCCCCTCGACCAAAGTGGAGCATCACTCGCCCAAGGGGGGTGCAGTCTCAGCCCTGACACGCTCCTCCGACCTCTTCTTCAGGTCCTCAGCCCAGCACTGGAAGCATTTCTCGAGCTTTGCGCCGGTTGCCAGCCTTACGACGGGGCCCAGGAGACCATACATGGTCTCCCAGCACGTGTATTCGGTACCGCCCTTGCCGTCGTCGACAAACTCCTGCACGCGCTCGGCGCGCAGGACCATACGGGGGTAGTCAGTTGGCTTCCACGCGATGCGCCAGCCCTTCCTCCCGGCGTGGTCGTAGGGCTCCAGCAGAGTGACCTGTATGGATGTCTTGGCGCTGCTGCTAGAGTTTGGGTCCAAGGGGTCGAGGTTGACGTCGAAGTCCATCTTGGTGTCCTTGTTCAGGTAGGTGGAGCCATCGTCGCGTTGGATGAGCGTCTCGAGGGCGCCAGCGTGGGGCGAGGCGTCGGCTGGGGGCGGGCTGGAGGTGACGGTGAGCTTGGGAATGAAGCGATTCCACTGGGGCCATTTTGTGTGGTCTACCAGGACGGTCAAGACGGCGTCGGGCGGGGCGGCGATGTTAGTCGAGACGACAATAGTGAAGGACCCGCCCGGGCCAAAAGTTGGGGTGGCGACAGTGTGGGAGGGGATGGAGCCCTTTGTCTCGCGCGGAACGGGGGGGCTGCTGGTGGTAAAAACCTCGCCCGAGTCCGTGGGAGAGGCCATTGCGTGTCTGTGACGGGTCCAGCGACTTGATGATTACCTGTGCGGATGATGGGGGACACAGCAGCGAGACATGGCTCACCTGCCGGTCCGCATAGCGTAAGTACGTGAGCTTGGACGGATGGTTGCTGGAGGTCTGACGGTCAGCCCGGGGCCCAAGCTCCTTGCCGTTTATGGACGACAGCAGCACAGCACACCCCTCTGGCTGCCCGCTGCTGTTACCCAGGTACCCAGGTACCCAGGTACCTAGGTATCTAGGTAAGTACTTAGTCTTGCCCACCACGTGAGAGACTGGGATGCACAGCAGAACAATCAATATACATGAAGCTCAAGACGGGCCACCCCGGGTGAGGCTCACACCGCCACCGGGGCTACGACGCACCAGGCGCTTCGTGAACGTTATCGCGGGCGGTCAACAAAAGAATCGAAACTGCCCGTCTCACAATTACTCAATCTCTTTCCCGCCCATAAGCTTGGCTCATACAGCCATCCAGGGCTGGGTAAACTGGGCCGGCCCCTGGCGCCCAAGGCTGACAGATGGCGCTAACCAAAAGTGGACGACGCATGTAATGCAGCAATCATCGACCTTTGTCCCAAGGTTTCCCGTCCTCCAATATGCCTCTTGTTTACCCAATCTGGTCTCGCAACCCCGTAGAACCTCGCTTGTCCACACATCCACCCCTATCACTGCCACAATGTCGTCCACATACTGTCTCGTCGGGGCCTCCAAGAACGCTCACCGGTGACCTGCCTGGCCTAAATCCGAAGGCCCCGGAATCACCTTTGCTGGTCCAGCGGGCATCCACACCACGGCACCTGTTTGACCATCCACAGAGGTCTAGACCCGAGGCAAATTTCTCGCGGGTAAAACCAACTCTTGTCGCCTGTGGGGGATAGGACCGGTCCTGTCTGCGCCCAACCTCAGTCTCGCTCTATTCGAGGCGGCACCTGGGCACCTGGGCACCTTGACTCGCAGCGCCGCGTCGTCGAAACACATCCTATCCTGGCCTGTGGATATCCTCTAGCGTGATCGATCCTCAATATCAGCCCTGGTTACGACTCATCAACCGGCCCAGCCCGGGGTACAAAACCGTCCCCCCCCNNNCCATCGACCCCGTCTCGCCCGTCTTGCCCGCCCTCAAGGGCAGCCTGTCCCGGCTCTCACTTCTGGATCGACGCCAGGATCATGGACCTCTCAACCCTCGACCAGCGGGTGCGAGACACCATCCAAAAGCACTCAGGCGACGGCATCCCATTCCGCGCCACCACCACCCACGCCCACAGGACCTGGGCCCGCACCTTCACCAGCAAGCCAGAGCTTTACATCCGGCCCCGCTCCGTCCGTGAGGTCCAGAAGGCCGTCAACCTTGCCCGCCAGTGCAGGCGCCGGATCACCACCACCGGCGCCGGCCACTCGCCCTCGGACCTCACCTGCACGTCCTCGTGGCTCGTCAACCTCGACGACCTGCGCGACATCATCCATCATGACCCCCACACCAACGTCGTCCACTTCCAGGCCGGCATCCGCCTCTGGCAGCTCGGCGAGGAGCTCGACCGCATGGGCCTGGCCATGCCCAACCTGGGCAGCATCAACGAGCAGTCCGCTGCCGGTGTCATCTCCACGGGTACCCATGGCTCGTCTCTGCGCTACGGGCTCATCAGCCAGTCCATAGTCGAGCTTGTCATCGTCACCGCCGACGGCCAGGCCCGCACCTGCAGCCGCACCCGGGACAATGACTTGTTCCGCGCCGCCCTGCTGTCGCTCGGCGCCCTGGGCATCATCGTCGAGATCAAGTTCGAGACCCGCCCGGCATACTCGCTCAGGTGGACCCAGACCATCGACTCTGACGCCGTCATGTTCCGCGACTGGATCTCCACGCTCTGGGACCGCGGGCATTTCGTCCGCGTCTGGTGGTTCCCCTACACCCGCCGCTCCGTGGTCTGGAAGGCCGAGGTGACCACCGAACCGCACCGCGACCCCCCGCGCAACGGCTACGACGGCACCGTCGGCTACCTGGTCTACCACAACCTCCTGTGGCTTGCCCAGTACGTGCCGCGCGTCCTGCCCTGGGTCGAGTGGTTCGTCTTCGGCATGCAGTACGGCTTCCGCGACGGCAGCACCACCTCGGCCGTGCAGTCGCAGCGCAAGGCCCTGCTCATGAACTGCCTGTACAGCCAGTACGTCAACGAGTGGGCCATCCCGCTGAGCAAGGGGCCCGAGGCCATCCGCAGGCTGTCATGCTGGCTCAACAACCTGCAGCCCGGCGATCGCGACTATTGTGACCACCGCATCCCCTTCAGCAGCCGCGGTTTGTGGGTGCACGCGCCCGTCGAGGTCCGCGTCACCGACACGTCGACCTTCTTGACGAACACGGACGGCACGGGCATCGAGTCCCGGCCTTATCTCGACCCGACCTGCAGGGACGGGCCGACCCTGTACCTCAACGCGACGCTCTACAGGCCTTACGACCTGGATCCACCCTCGTTGGAGCGCTACTACGAGGCATTCGAGTGGCTCATGCGCGACCTCGGCGGGAAGCCGCACTGGGCCAAGAACTTTTCTCAGGTGAACGTCAAGGACATTGAGGATATGTACGGCGAGGACCTGGACGCGTGGAGGATCGTGAGGGACAAGGTGGATCCTAGGGGCCTGTTCGTTGGCAGTTGGCACCGACGGTATGTGCTTGGTGGTGAGAGCCCCCTGCCTTTGGAGGAGAGGGAGGAGAACAAGGTGTTGAGGAAAGGGAAGGGCTGGTTCTGGCAGGGAAAGATGGCGGAGAACTGAGCGTCAAGGCTGTGTAAAAGGAAAAGTAAATTTGTCTTTGCTAATCGCGGAAACGAGTCTTGTGGGAAGACAACTTGTCGCATCTGGGTGTCATTGCTATTTCTAGTCATAACGGGGGAGGCAGTAGCGCTTTGTTTCCAATACAACATGGTCAATTCCAGTGGGTATCTATGTAATGCCATCATCACAACGGCGGTATGTACAAAAAGTCTTGGTGTCTCCAATCTTACAAAGTGTCCCGGCACTCCTGCACGTACACGTATCCCCTAGACAAGGACCTGTCCCTTTCAACTCTCGTGACCCCTAGAAGGGCACGCCTCGCAGCCGCACCTTGGCCTTTTCCTAACCATTGGGCACTCAGGACAGCCGCAGACCTCCCGCCCACTGACATCAAGTATCTCAAAGGATTTCCGCTTCTCTTCCTCGCCCACCACCGTCTCGCTACGGTCGTCGTCATCATCATCATCATCCTCGTCCCTGTCGACCTGACTCTTACCCTCGCTGTCATCGTCCGCCGCCCGGATCGTAAGCGTCCCGGAGTCATTGTCGCCAAGGCCGGGGTACATCCCCCCGGGGGCCGCAGCGCCGCCGCTGGAGACGAGGTGACGGCCAGCCCTCGGCTCTCCCGTGGCCGCGCTCTCTGTCGTTCTCCACCAGCACCAGTATGCTGCGCCGAGGCCCAGGACGCCGAGGCTGGTGGCCGGGTATGTGAAGTAGGGGAACTGATCATCCTCGCCCATGCCGCCCACGGGCGGGATCCAGGGCAGCACGAGGAGCAGGATGTTGCTGGCTGCCGAGACGATGATGGCAACCCGCGGCGCTTTGCAAGGGGTGACCCACCCCTCGGAGCGAGAGTTGTGCAAGTGGAGGAGGCCAAGCGAGACGGCGACGCTGATCAACGACACGGGGTAGCCGCCGATGTCGACCAGGAAGTTGTAGATCTTGCCCGGGGGAGGCAGCACGATCATCGCCACGGAAACGAGCCAGTGGAGCAGCAGTCCCCGCGAGGGGGTATTGGACATGGTGCTGCCCCTCCCCTCGGACGCGGCAAGTCTGCGGGTCTTGCTGGGGCTGGTTGATCGGGCCATGGCAGTCTTCTCGGCGCGGCGGTCGGTCAGCCAGAAGCGAGGCAACACGCCCTCCTTCGCAAGCTCCTCGTTGACCCTGGCCTGCGCAAAACTGGTGGCTGCGATGTTGCCCGCGGCGGAGACGACGACGAACAGCGGCAGGACGTGCTCGCCGAGGGTGTCGCCAAAGACCTTGCGGAAGAAGGTGCCGGCGACGACGACGCCTGCGGATCGAAATTCGTCCTTGTCGAAGACGAGGAAGAAGGCGACGTTGACGGCGAGGTACGCGGCGCTGACGAAGGCCAGGGCCGCCGGCGCCGCGACCTTGAGCGTGCGGACAGGGTCCCTCACGTCGCTGAGGACCTGGTTCGCCGTGCTATATCCCCGGAAGCAATATATAACCTTGAGCAACGCCGTCGCGTAGTCGTATGGCTGCGTCGACGTGCCCTCCCAGATGTCGCGGAAATTCCGCTGGGCCGACGACGAGGGCTCGTTGCCGCTCATGGCAAGGTCGACCCGCCTCCCCTCGATGATGGCCGACTCCCTGTCCGCGCCGACGCCCATGATACCGCCCGCGACCCCAGAGACAACCACGACAACCAGGATGGCCATCTTGGCCACGCCGAGGGTGTTGATCAGCCTCAGGCCCAACCTGGGACTGCGAGCGTGGACGTAGCACAGCAGCGAAACAGCCAGGGCGGCGATGAGCCGGACGTTCCACCTGTTGGGCTCCGTGCCCGTCGCGTACAGGGCGTACTCGCCCAGCACCACGGCGTTGGGGGTCGAGAAGCCCAGCAGCACGACATACGACATGAACATGCACGTGGCGAGCATGTACGGCCGCCGGAAGATCCGCTCCAGGTACACGCGCTCCCCACCCGAGCGCGGTATCGCCGTGCCCAGGTCGAGGTATACGGCCAGCCCGCAGGAGGAGATGAGGCTGCCAATGACCCATAGTAGGAGTGTCACTGCCGGTTGTGTTGTCAGCAAAGGTCTTGTGCTCTCATTGTTCTAGGACTGCCTTTTCAGACCTGAGGGCCAAGTCTTGGGGGAAGGTGGGCGGGTACTGGCAGGCGTGGGATGAGAACATACTGCCAACAGACCCAACGCCGCTGAAGATGGCCGAGGGCACAGTGTAGGCACCGACACCCATTGTCTTGCCCACGATGATGTTGATGGCGGACAAGACGCCAAGCTTCCCTTCATCCTGTTGGGCCAGCGATGGTCGAGGCGGCAGCCCCGGCGAGTGCGGCAGGAACCACGTGTGGTCTGTAGGTGAGTCTATCGAGACATCGTCTTCGTCCTCCTCATATGCGTACCCACTATTACCGATAGATGTCGACAGACCACTCTTTGTGCCCGGCCCGTTGAATGATCTTGGCGGCTCCAGAAACGATCCATGCCTCGGGGTCGAGCACGCCTGCCTGTCTTCTGGCGTTGGTGTGACGGGGGACCGACATGAGAGCGTGAACGAGTTCCTTAGTGGCGAGGCGGCGGTGGAGAATGAGCTAAAACTTCTGAAGGACGCATTCTTAAAGCTTAGTGGTGGTGGAGCCATCCGGATGGGCTGATGATGGCGTGTGGGAAGAGATGGGATGTCTCAAGGAGATGGTACGCTCTGGGCGAGCACGTTTCCTGCAGGAACTTGCTCAGGCGAGTATGGTCCGTATGGAGCTCTCCAAACGGGCGGTTGAGCAAGTTCGGTTTCGAGAGAGCACGCTTTCTCAAGTGCAAAAATGTTGTATTAAACTCTGGTGCCACCCAGGATGATGTAGAAAAATATAACTGCGATCAACGCGACGAGAAGAAAAAGTCGCACAAGACCTGCCCACGAAGTAATGAGCAGAGACCTACCGGATTGTAGGAGAGACAGACAGGACCAGATGGCACATAAGACAACTCAACGATCAAACATGGTCTGGACGAACAGCACAGATACCACACAACCTGGACCAGCAAGGCTCTTGTCTGGTTGGCTGCTTCCCAGGCCGCACAACGACCTGACTTGCAGGTGAAAGGGTAAGGGGGTGGGACTCTGTGATTACGCTGCGAGCGAGCGCAGATCATAGTCCGGGTGGGATTACGTCGGCGCCTGTCTATTGGGTATGACGAGCCGATGAGATCTCGTCTGGTCGCCATCTCACAGTGTCCATGTCCAAGGCCGGAGGGCCCCGGAGGGTCGGTTCCAAAATTGGACGAGATGGTGAAGAGGACGATAGCACATCTCTCCTCGACTCAGACCAACGTCACAACAAGGGGACTTGTGACTGTTTGGTGAAACGGGCACCCATTTCAAACACGTCTTCCGGCATACGACGGCTTGATTGGCCAATGGCCAGCGCATGGCCCGGGAGGCCATGTTCGCCAGCACAGAAGAGGTGCTCCCGACTCAGCGGACAAGCTTTGCCTAGGAGCGGAACCGAGGGCGGCCTGCAGAAGCCAAGTTCAGCCTCAACGTGTAAGCATGTGCGTGCACGTTGGGGATCGACAGTCAGCGTCCTTGGGAGGCAAGCATTGGCGGCCTTGGCACAAAGCTGTGACAGCACTGGGGCCCTGAAACAGTTGAACCACGCCGGCGGGATTGTTTCTGTGGGGCGTGCAACAGGACTGCAGCGTCTAACTTGCCCTGCATGCGTGTACAGGGCTGCCCGCCGTGGGGCAACCAGGCATCGTGGCCGCGGGTGTCGGTGAATGGACCGGCGGACCAGATGGGCGCCACTCTGCACTCGCCGTCTCTGCGGCCGTTTCAAGCTGGGGTCGATCATACCAGCCAGCTCTTTGGGCATCATTCTTGCTGTTGCTCTGTATAGAAAAGCAACAGGGAGTCGCACGAGGACTCGGTTGCTGGTCACTTTTCTGTTCCCCAAGCCAGGCCGATTTGCAGCCCAGGCAGATCCTCATCGCCCGTGGTCTCTTGGCCCAGCGATCTCCAAGAGTTTGGCTGCCACTCTGCCAGATAATCAAGTGGGCCGCAGGAACAGTGTCCGGCGCTCATAAACATCCCCATGGTGGCTCGCCATCCATCTGATATTTGTGGTCGGCCGCCTTCGACCTGCTTATTGTCCCGAAGGCAGGCCGCGTCAACTGATGTTCGGATAAGCCCTTTGCCGAATTCAGATGAGCGAGCTCGGATGAAACCTTGAAGTGACGCGACGCACGTTGCTCCGGCAGTCAACTAAGATCGAGTCTATTTGACCGATAGTGCGTATTCTTTCTCCCGAGACTCAGACCCCCATGTCCTGGTTGGTGGACGGGAGAGCACAAGAAATAGAGCTTCAGCCCCATGAACGGACGCATGTTGGCATTTCCGAGCCCCAATAAGCAGGGCTTGATGTTGGAGTGAGTGTCTGCTATGCGGCTAAATATCTCTCCCACAACTTACCCTGGGACAGTCTCCTATCCTGTCAGTCATGTGACACCCTCCCGGACGTCCTCTGGCTACCCTCCTATGGGACACCCTCCTATGGGACACCCTCCTATGGGATACCCTCCTATAGGATACCTATCTATAGGACACCCTCCTATGGAACACCCTCCTATAGGACAACTATCTATAAGACACCCTCCTATAGGACACCCTCCTATAGGACAACTTTCTATAAGACACCCTCCTATGGGTATAGGACACCCTCCTATGGGACACCCTCCTATGGGACACCCTCCTATGGGACACCCTCCTATGGGACACCCTCCTATGGGACAACTATCTATGGGACGACTATCTATAGGATTCTTCATGTGGGATGACCTCTAGTGGGATCCCTAGTAGAAAGCACAGTGTGGGAAGTCACCAGGGCTTCATGACATGTTAACTCTTTTTAAGCCTGTAGCATGTTGCTGTAACTATGTATGTGAAAAAGAGCTGAATTATAAGACCAAAGTAGACGAACAAAAAAAGAAAAATAGGGAAGCTGTGAATCGAACACAGAACCGCTGTCACCACTTCCTACGCTCTGGACATCCTCTGAAGACAGCCAGTCACACAGGTCGCAGGATACACCACTCTGCCAGTTGAGCTACTTCCCAATATGTTGTTTGTTGCCCATTTGCACTGTCTAATGTCTGTTTGTCTGCTCTAAGCTCGAAGATGCCCTCCAGAATTTGTTTGCAATCTCTGCCACCTCGGTGCCCTTGGTAATACCAAGCTCATGGCCAGCTTCCAACACCTCCACCTGGCAAGCGTCGCCGCCAATGATGCCCTGTGCATCTGGCATAATCTTATCTTCTGGTACGATTTGGTCGTCGGAGCCGAGGATGAAGAGCAGCTTCCCACCGAACAGGCCAGGCAGGTGAGGATCCTCCCTTCTCACAAAAAGCAGGTTTCCCAATCTCTGCCATTCGTCGTACCGCTCGTAGATAGGGGCATATTGCAAAGTGCTGATGACGGCCGGTACGAAACCCTCGTGGTTGTCCAGATGCCACGACATAATCGATGCGGCGGTGACTTGAGGTCGCGTCGGTGAAATGATCGCATCGTCCCAAGGGTCGCCAGTCTTGTTAATGCCATCCTCCGCTGCTACGTATTTGGGCTCAAGCCGCCGCCTGTACCAATTTTGAATCAGCCAGTTTGGCCCCAATCCTGAGTTCAGCACGCGCGTGCGCCAGCCAATCTCGCGCCGCCTCTGTAACGATCCAGGTGCGACCAAGATCAATGACCGGACCAAGTGCGGAAACCAGCTTGCAAAATTAGCAGCAAGGCCCCCACCCAACGAGTACCCGATGATATGGAATCCCCCGTTGCCCCCCACCACGGCATTCCCCGTCCAGCTGACCTCGGAGCTCGCCAGGACCATCATGATCTGGCTCGTAAATAGTCTCTCATCATAGTCGACATCCTCGGGGTCTGGTGCGTCCGACCATCCACGGCCAAAGAGGTCGAAAAGCATCACTCGATAGCCTTTGCTAGCAAGAGCGAGGGCGGTGTTGGAGCCGGAGACGCTGGGCATAGACAGGCCGTGGAGAAACAGGACTCTCTCGCCATCTGATGGGCCAAACTCGAAGACGTGGATGTTGCCGTATGGAGTTGAGACATCACGGCCGCCCGGAAGGGCATCGGGGGGATAAGGAAGAGACGAGAGCTCCGTCGGGTGAGCAGAAGGCAAGGCCGCTCGCTTCGGCGCCTTGATGACTTTGCCCGTGCGTGGGAAGAGATGGCGGCGCAATAAGAAGGCCGCGGGTAGGCAGATCAAGGCGACACTCACGATGGACCTGCCTGTACGGCTATCCATCTTGAAATTCAGACGCCCTTGGGCAAGCACTGCTCGCGGGCAGGGAGACTGCCCAACAACGTCACGGCACTCAACACTCAGCACTCAGGATGACAAGTCACTCATATGAACACAGCTATGAACAAGAAGGTACAAGAAGTCGGCAGGTTAGGTCTGACTTGTAATGTGTAGGTCTTTCCCAGGAAGAAGTTGGGCCATTGAACGACGGTGCACGAATGGCCAAGTAAAGAGATAACTGTCTCGCGAACCTTTCGAACTGCTCTATCACGTTGGGAATCAAGAGCAGTAGATACAGGCGGAAGTTTCGGTCTGCCGCCCAGCATGAAGCTGCCTAATGAAAGGAAACTTTTAAGGACAAAAATGCTGTCTATCGCAATAGTAGGCAACTGTACCTCGCTGGGCGGATGTCGAAAAAAAAGAAGGGAAAAAAGGGAAAAAAGAAACAGTCCGCGGTGCATCAGAATCTTCCCAGGAAGTTAGCGAGCTAGGCCCGAGGGTGGGGCTCGAGCTGGCGGAAAATTAGGCGCTCCGGCGGAGCTCGCGTGTCCCTGCTGCCTGCCTGCGACCTCAATTTGCTGCCTTTTTTTAACGACAGCTTTGTTTTCGCGCAATTTTCTTCCTCAACCACCAACCCTGACTGCACCGCAGCCATCATGGAGTCCCTCAGCGAGACGCCCTGGGACGTTGTCATCTGCGGCACAGGCCTGCAGCAGTCACTCCTGGCATTGTGAGTAGCCCCCTCCGACCGGACCGTGGCTGCAGCGCAAATCGTCATGAAAGCCCATCTAACTAACCTAGTATTGCCCCCTCATGAAGAGCACTCTCCCGATCAGACAAGAAGATCCTCCACATAGACCCCAATGAGTACTACGGTGGGCCAGAAGCAGCCTTCAGCCTCCAGGAAGCCGATGCTTGGGCCTCAGAGATTGCTCAAGCACCTTCATCCTCCGTCTTCACCGCTGCCGCCGTGACTAGGCCAGACGAAGTCCCCGTCCCTGGCGTCAAGCTGTCCTTCCCTCGCGCCTACGCCCTCTCCCTCTCACCCCAGATCGTCCACGCGAACTCCAAGCTCCTCTCCCAGCTGGTCTCGTCCCGGTGCTACCGGCAGCTCGAGTTCCTGGCTGTCGGGTCCTTCTTCATCTTCAAGCCAGCCTCTGAGACCGCCGCGACGCCGACCCTGGCACGGATACCCTCTACCCGCGAGGATGTTTTCTCCTCTACAGACCTCTCCGCTCGGGTCAAGCGACAGCTCATGAAGTTTCTGAAGCTCGTCTTGTCATATGAGGAAGAGGCCACCCTCCCGCAATGGCAGGGGTATGCCGAAAGGCCACTCGCTGAACTGCTGTCGGAGAAGATGAGCTTGGACGAAGGCTTGCAGACGTACATCATCACCTTGACGCTTTCGCTCGACGGGCGTATTAGTACCAAGGACGGGCTGGCGACGATCCATCGACACATGACGTCGATGGGCCTGTTCGGGCCTGGCTTTGCTGCTGTCTACCCCAAGTGGGGTGGAGGCTCTGAGATCGCGCAGGTGGGATGCCGGGCCGGTGCGGTAGGCGGCGGTGTCTACATGCTCGGCACAGGCATCAAGGAGATCAAGGGCATTGATACGGCTGGTGGGGTTGAGTTGGAACTTACGGAGGGCACAGTCGTCAAGACAAAGACACTGTTTAGAGGGCCTGGCGAAGTACCTGCTGGCAACGGTGTCAAGGTCAGTAGGCTGGTCGTCATCGTTGGTGCGCCCCTTGCTTCATTGTTCGAACCTACATTAGAAGGAGCCCCAACACCCGCAGTGGCTGTCATTGCCTTGCCGCCTAAGTCGGTGAAAACCAGCGGTGGAATCGAGTCAGCGTACCCGATCTACGCCATCGCGCACTCGAGTGATACGGGCGAATGCCCAGCTGGACAAAGTAAGCTACGCCCACACGATTCCCCCATCCCTAACTTCCATGATGAAAATCATACAATCCTTATCTACATTGCCTGAGCAACAGCCTTGAAGTTAAGAAACTCTTACTTCTGATGAAGACAAACCATACCCAGTCACTCTCAGCTTTCTTGAAAAGATACATGAAATTTGCTAATACTGGCCACAAAAAAGGCGTCCTCTACCTCAATACCATCCACGTTCCGGAGTCCAAGTCTCTGATCGAGTCGAGTGTTGACTTGCTTTTGGCAAGTCTCTGCTCCGAGGGCTCTAAGGCGCAAGTGCTATACCAACTCTACTACGAGCAACAGACCGGCAGCGCCAACTGTCTCGCGGCAGAGCAGCGCATCTTCGAGTTCCCGCCGCCACCTGTCTCTCTTGCACTTGAAGACTCGTTGCTCGATCCGATCCACCAGGCTTGGGTTAAAGCTATGGGAGACGAGCTGTCTGAGGAGAACGTGGCCGAGTATATGATCTTCGCAGACAGAGAAGGAGCTGACGAGGACGAATTCGAATGATATTGAAGACACCACTCTTCCTATTTTGATAGCTCACGATAGCATGAGAATACGAGTTGTAATGAGATGCTATTTGATTCATGCATTGTATTTGGCACGGCTCTTTATCCTCAGTGATGATCCGTCCCCTTGGTATTAATTAGTTCGCGCCGACCATGGTGCTGATTTGGGTTTGAAGCTAGAAGCCAAATGGTTCGCTCAACATGCCGACCATGATTCGCCGCCCAAACATCCTATGCAGAAGAATCAATTTGATCTCTCCCAGTCGCATCGAAGACCTGATGAGATCCGCTCGAGTCGCCCTGTTGCTGGTGAGATCGAGCATGACTCTTAACGGCTCTCGTTCATCCAATTATTGAGTCCGTCGGCCCTCATCGTTCCAAAACTTCAATCAATTACTTCTGCAAGCACAATTGCGCGCTCCCTTCCCCAATGCGTTTGGTGCGTTCGCACCCATCCATGCATGCTTGAGAGCATGGTGTCGTCGCTAAGGTCTCGAGCACCAGAATTGTGTGCTTGTCTACCCCCTGAAAGAACAAGAAAGTCGACAAAGACGGTGTTGGGTCCGGCTAGGCTGCCATCGATTGGCTAGTAGCCATCGTCACCCCTGTCCTGCAGTCGACTACTCCTCGCCCTCTCCTCCCACTGCCATCTGCTCGATAGCATCCTCCGGCTTCCTCGCACGCGGGCCAGTGACACCAACGTAGATATTGCCGTACGCAACCTTCTCCTCGATACCCTCTTGCTTAACCGTGATCTGGCCCTTTGTCGCAAGCGCCAAGACATGCAGGAAAGCCTGCGCGGCAACCGGCCTCGTCAGGTCCTGCTCTTCGAAGAGGCTGTCAAACTCGACCCAGCGGCGGTTCTCTTCCTCCTTGTCATGTTCGCCCCGCTCGACAGCGACCCGCTCCACGAACCCGAGGAAGTTTCTTCCTTCCCAGTCTAGGGCGTTCCGCATGAACTGGCTCGTGTTGGCTTCCTGCGTGCTGACCTCGGCAGCGACGCCGAACTCGCTGACGGAGCTGTGCTCGTTTGCGGTGTCTTTTGCGTTATGTTCCAGACCGTCATAGCCAAAGAACATCACGTCACCTTCGTTGAATCGTGGATCATTGGCAAGGATGCTGCCCCGGCCAACAAGCGGGCTGCCCTCGACACCATGGACGGCTGCCTCACGTCCCTTCTGGCTGCGGACGGAAGAAGGAATAATTGATGAAGGACGATTCCAAGGCGCGTTGGACGAGCGGTGATGATCAGACATGGCGGAGCCTGGGTGCTCACGGCCGATCTCAGGCAGGTCGTCACCAAACATCATCATGGGATCGTCGATGAGCTGGGCGTCTTGCTCGGGCGCGCTGCGGCCGAACTGAGGATCCTGTTCCTCGGACTCTGGCTCGGCTCCATCAGTGCGAGGGCGAACCCGCCTTTCAACAAAAACGTCGTCGTCCTCGCCGAAGGCGTCCGAGGCAGATCGGCGGCGGCTGGATCGGGCTTGTTCTTCATCTTCCTCCCCGGCCGCTACGTCGACATCGCCCATGACGATAGCCTTGAGCTCATCGCCCGCAAAGCACTGAGCCAGCGGGTGATTCATTCCGGGGATGGTGTTGAGTACGCCAATGCCCATTATTCCCATCCCGAAGGTGAGGTTGTAAGCATTCTTCTTCGCTTGAGCTGCTGTGACTTGGTGGTGAAGTCCACGAGCCTCCACCACGCGAGCGATGTAATTCTCTGACCAACCCTTGAATTCTTCTCTACTCACATGAGTAGCAACGTCGGGGGCAATGCGTTTGATGGTTCGCTTCTTGCGCTGTTTGGTTTGCTGGGGCTCGTCGGAGCTGATTAGCCCCTCAGAGGGAAGTGGTACTTCGCTTTGCTGGGGATTTTGTTGGGCTTGGCCGACTGCAGCTTCGGTAAATGGGTCATCATCGATGAGCATCTGATCATCGTCGCCAGGAATCACCATGGCTTCGTCCTCTGGAAAGGCATGTGCGCTACCAACTTTCGGTGCAGCTTCGCCAACCGTGGCACCTTCGCTTTGTGGGTGTGGAGGCAACTCTGGCTCAAGCTGCTCGACTAGGTTTCCATCCGCGTCGACTTGTAGGCCAAAGTCTTCGAAGGGGAGCACTTCTTCCTCTCCAAAAGACATCTCGAGGTCGGGACCGTCTTGTCTTTGCTGCTTGCCTCCAAAAAGAGGGGGAATCCCCAAGCTATCTTGGCTTGAAGAATGGCGGATGTTGAGATCGATGAAATGTGCGCCGGCCGGGGGCACAACAGAACCACTTCCTCGGTCAAGGGGTGAAAGTTGAGAGGATAGCCGGGTACGCTGGCTGAAGTCCCACACTGGAAGAAGCAGGTCCCCGTTCTCGTCAAAGTCTAGAGGCGGCAGGTCGAAAGTCGGAACAAAGTTAGGATCATCACCAAGGATAAGCTTGGATCGCCTGCGTCTTGTCAGCAGGAAAGCAAGCAAGTAGATGTAATTTCCATTCCACATGTTTCGCTGAGTCGTCACTCACTTGGTTTTTCCAGCCTTTGGGTCTACCTGATTAGACGCAGAATGCTGAAGATAACGAAGGAAAATCTTCATGTTGTCCCACACTTTCTGTGTATCATCGAGGAGGTAGTTGTGTTTCTTTAGGTATACGCCAGACACTCCGTAGAGGAGGTTGCCCTGCAGTCGTAGGGCGATGGGAGCACCGGGCGGCTTTCCGATTGTGTCACAAGCTTGAGGAACATTGACGTTCTCGATGGACTTGCGATTCACCTTGCGGTTGGTCGTCTGAACGCCAAGGGTGGCAACCAGCCTGTTGAGGTTACCCAGTGTTAGCAGCTGGCGACAAGCATTGGTGGGTTCGAGTGGGCCTACCAGACCGTTGCGACGCCATACTGAGGGCTCGCGAGAACTGAATTCAGACCTTAGCAACACTTCGATTGGCAACGGACGAGTTTGGAGGTGTGACGTACTCTCATGAGAGTAAAACATCGCGGTGGCGGACGCACGTACACGTCCGTACACTCCAAGTTGCACGCACGAGGATGGGTACTCGATGGTGATTTCCTTTTCCTCAGTTGCTCGATCTTGGTGGATATGACATGACGTCCTGGCTAGGTGAATGACTGTGTGGGTGATGACTGGTGGCAGGTGACCTGAAGATGGCAGGGGATTGCAGGGGATTGTGACTGGTAGGCTTGCTGGAGAGGTGGTGGTGGTGGAGGACAAGCGCCGCAGTATCCACTGCAGCTGCCAGGCACTGCAAAATAGTCGGGATGAAAACTTAGCTGATGCCTGGTTGATTTCACAACACTCATAATGTTAGTATTGAGTCTGAACTGGAAGGCACTGCCGGTTACTGTTACTGGTACGGTAGGTACTAAGACGCAGGCTGCTATCAAATCTTGCAGATACAACTTTCCCACCCTGCTTGAAATTATGATCCTTTCACAACAAGTTTCACTATCAAGAGATAATCAAATTTGCATACCTAGATACCTAGGTACCCAGTTGCTGTCCCCAAGTGGCGAGGCTCTACGTAAATCCATTCACAACTTATTCTGCCCACAGATTCATCTAACAAACAGCAATTCTATTCAAACATGACACACATATTGTCTAATACATAAATTTCATACTTTTCCTAGAGCTTAGAAATTAGAAAATCATTCTTCCCAAGTCTATAGGGTGTCCCCTCATCCAACCCTCCTGTGAGATACTCTCCTGTGGCATCCCCTCTTATCAGAGAGTATCATGTGGGATATGCTCTCGTGAGATGATAGACTGTAAATTTGACACGAAATTTCAGACACAACATAATATCACTAGAATCATGGCGACTCGTACCCACAAAAAGTCCACCAAAATGTGTCTCATGGAAATCACCATGGACAAAGGAACCTCAGCCAAGATAAGCCGAGTCATACCGTCCACAACAATTGCGTATACTCTTCCAAGCACATAAAGACTAGACTAATTTTCCATTTACAGTGATTGCCTATTATTCTAATGCTGAAGTCGTCTCTCATCTCTCAAAACCAGATAGACAGGTAGACCCCATAGAATGGGATGACAGCATCTGAAATCTAACAACACCTAAACATACCACCATTTCCTTGAGAGCAGTGGCAATGTGGTCCCCAGAGGTATTTTTAAGTGATCTGAGACGCTTAGTAATGATTATTCATTTGTTTTTTGGTCGATACCGCGGATCGATGTAATCTCATGTTCTCTCACCAACATAATTGGAGGATATCCCTGGTTGGCTTGTCCTTCAAGTCTGTGAGTGAGATCCAACAGTCTTCATCCCCGAGTCCCCGCAAAGCTTCCCCCAGTTCCTCACCTTCCGATCCATATCTAAACTGACGATTATCATCGCCAGCAACGTCGAAACACCTAGAAGTAAATCGACCAGACCTTTCGAGAATCCACCCCTGGTGCTAGCCCCCAACACACTACTCATCACGTCCCTTGTCATGAAGTCCGTTGTGATCATCTCGTGTCCCTTCTCCAGCCCACAAATGCTGCCCTCAGCTAGTTTCTCGCGCGTGTGTGCCCCATCCACGTCCCCCAGCATCTTGGTCAGGTCGGTCTTGGTCTTGTTCTCGGCTCCCCCCAAATTAATGCCTCGCTACAAAATAGTAGTGGCTCGCAGGCATCAGCAGACCCTCGAATCAGCAGACCCTTTCAGTTTTGTCAACTAACGGTATTTTGCAATGATAGCTCCATCCGTTCCAAGGTTACTATGTGTGGACTCAGCTACCCCGTACAAATCCCTACGTCTGTGCAATTGGTCCGTTGTTAGAAGCCCTGGGGGATTTGAGTCAAGCATCAATGAGTTCAGAACGTGATGAGGCTCTTTGAGCGGATTCTGGGGCAACGCCATTGGCTATCCAAGAAACATCATTTTTGGTCGTACTTACTCATCCGCTTATCAAAATTGGGGACTGGCTTCTTCCAAGGTCTTAGCATGAATATTCTGAGCGAATCAATAATGGCAAAGAACAAAGCAAGCGCAATAAGGCAGTCAAACGCCAGCCTAGGTACTAGCTCAGGTTATGAGTGGAGGGCGATGTCCCTGTAGAAGACGTGAAAACCTCGTCCTACTGGATCGTCTTGACACCTCAGGGATTATCGCAATAACATAGCCACATTCTTAAAACTTTCGAGGCTTACTGTTGAGCCCCTGTGGCTTGCTTCTTTCTACTAGTAGTCCTATAAGTGACCTTATAGGAGGTTATCCCTGTAAGAATCTCTTTTTGAATACCATATTCAAGTTATCTAAGGGGAGCTTGTCTAATGGGAGATTCTCTAGCAAGAGAATATTTAGTGTGAGGTTGTCTAGCAGGTGGTTGCCTAGTGGAGGGTTGCCTAGTAGGAAATTACTATCTTGATGGAAAATATCTGATAGAAGACTATCTACTAGGAGGAGTTTCTGTAAGGGCAAAGGCGGGTGTGCCGCAGGAGGGTATCCCATAGGAGGATGTCTTATAAGGATATGTCCCATAGAGGGTGTCTAATTTCCCCTTAGTAGGGTGTACTGTAGGAGGATATCCTCCTGTAGAGGATATCCTATAGGAGTTAATACTACAGTATGGACATGCATTGAGCAATGCTCAAGGGGGTTACTACACTTGGTATTTGCAGTGCCTTATGTAGTTAATACTAAAACAAATTCTGTGATCCTGCATTCACTGGCCCTGCACATGCCAATAGCAAGAAATCTGTGACCTACCTTGACCTTGTGTTAATATGAGTTGTCATGTCAATCATCTCTTGTTTCGATATATTCAATGATACAATGCCTCCCTGCAGGAAAATTTATCATGGCCCAGAGATTAGCTGCCCATATCTTCGGCTTTTTCATACGGTTTACTCCCATTATAAAATACCTATTCGATCATCTGGTTAGTTTCAGCTTGGACGATTCTCAGCCAATTCAACAGCGGTGAGGCCTGATCTCACCTCCATAGTATGTACTTATGCACACGATCGTTTGGAAGCGTGTGTTCTTCCCAATTAGGCCCGAAAAAGCTGTACAAAGCTTGAAACTTTGAAGCAGGTTTTGACCTCCTCACCACCAGGCACATATCATTTACATATTCGGCCGTCTCCCCCAACTCAGCAATCGTACCGTCTCCGCTCCCAGCAACATTCTCAGATTGCGCATTCCGACCGAGAAATGCCATACACTCATTCACATTTTTTGGCTTTCCATACCAGCATCTGATGGGGTTTTGAGATCACCTCGGTATGATATCTGCGGAGGATTATCTGCTGTCATTCAAAGTGACATCGCGGGGGACTGCACTACTTGGACACCATGACACGATTTCTGTGTTAGTAAGCCAGTAGAGGATCTCGCTTTCACGCCGGCTTTCTCGCAGTGAGGGTGAGGTACCGTCAACTATGTAGCCTGAAAACCCGCGAGTTGAGAACAAAGGCACCTTAGTAGGCGAACAGTCTAGCTCGGTTGGCGTTGCCGGAAAGGGATCATAAGCCAAACGTATACCGAAATTGTGCAGCATTCCAGTGTTCTGTGCACAAGGCTAATATTCACGAGCGTGGCGATAGCAACACTACTACCTCTCAAGCCGGCGCTCCGCTAATGGGTAGATGTGAAAAAAAGCGCTGCCACCCTCACCTGCAGCTGCGCGTTCCTGTCACGCCAGGGAATCTCCACCACTCCTCGCCTTTAGCAAGGAAGAGTGAAGGAGCTACAAGACATCATGGGCGGCGTTCCATCTAAGCCAGATGACCCATCGAGACGGCTTGAAGTCATCGGAGCAGGATTCTCACGGAAAGGGACGATAACGATGCAACTGGCCTTGGAGGAACTCCTTCGAGGGCCTGTCAGTAAGATCTCCCAGGACATTCTTCGGATGATATGTCTACACTGGAACGACAAAACTCACACTGGTGCCTACTCTCATCCATGGCACAGACTCCAAGTCCCGCTAACCTCGACGAATTAAGTGCATGGTGCAACTCATATTATGTTTCGCGAGAAGGGTGAGCTACACCTTTGAAGAATACTGGCACGTGGTCGTCACATCGCTGACGCACCAGGGTCACTCCGCCCACAGCTTTCGGCAAGAAATGGACCCAGGTCTACGAGGCCCGTGAGGAAGGAGAGAAGGCCAGGACCCTCGACCTTCTCCGCGAATTAGTAGAAGGGTTCGCGGGCGTGACCGATCTACCGGCCATTGATTTTGTCCCAGAGCTCCTGGAGCTGTATCCGGACGCCAAGGTCGTGCTTGTTACTCGTGAACGGAAAAGATGGTGGGAGACCTTCGAAAAAGTTCTGTCCGTGCTCGCAGCTTCGATACCTGGGCTACGATGGTTCCCCGGCACCGTAGTCCAATGGCACAGGGGCGCGTCGAGGCTGATGGAGGAGGAGAAGTGCCCTGGGACCCCCCGGGGGACCAGGTGAGTCGGTTTGACTTGCGCATGGGGACCTTGGGACATTTGAGATGTGGATGGACCCAAAATTGCTCGAACGACCGTGCATTTTATATCTCCTATTAGAGCTTATAGAGTTGCACAATGCTACGGTCAAGTTGGTCGTCCCACCTGACGAGTCGCTGGCAATGAGCATGAAGGAGTGCTGTGGTCCACTTGTCCGATTTTGAGGCAAAAAGCCTCCAGCAAAGCCTTCCCCTCGCGTGAATAATGCTGGGGCCTCTAAGTCGGTGACCAATATGGTGAAGTGCCTGCTTGTCTAATTTGGTTTGTTTGCGACAGGGGGGTTAAGTTCTTATGCGACGGGTTCTTGATCAAACGGTAGTCGAGCGATATGGTGATAGCGAGGGTCCGCTTCTTGTGTCGCCAAAGATCTGCCGTGTCTTTTGATAGGTACAACTTCCCTCAGATTGGGTATCATTACCAAGGGCGTATCCTAGAGGTCTGGGGCTGTCCTTAGTCGTCTTCATCTTACCGCTGTATGCATCTAAGGACCATACCCATACGGCGTAGAGTCCTCCTCCAACTCCCCTCTTCTGAGGTGACTTTAGGCCAATGCGAGTTGGAAACCCTAACTAGGCCTTACAAGTATCAAACCCACGCTCAGAGGTGTGGATGCATCCATTTTCCTCCACCGCTCACAATGCGTGCTGAATGTCCTCCCACCTGCTCTCTGCCAACCCGGCGATCTCTCGGATGTCTTTTGGGCCCAAAACCCTTCCACCACTCTTCGATATTCCTCGTATCCTTGTCTCACCGGTTGTGCGATCTACCACGACAGTGATGCTCTCGTCACACAGACTTTCCTCCAGCCTATCCGGGTCAGCCAGGAGAAAAAATTTGCTCTGGCCGACGGTTTCGGCCTCCCTCTCATTGAGTAAGGCAGCTGTGCATGCGATGGGCAATCCGCGGACATTTAGGGCTCTGCTCTCGGTCCGGGAGCACAGCACCATCTCCCTGTCAGGATCCCACCACGCCCGCGGCAGCTTCGTGTCCCTCAGTGCCGCTAGTATGGCGATCCAGGCCGCATCAAATGGGTTGCCGTCGAACGATACGAACAGTACGTCGATGTACAGCACCCAGTAAGCCTTGATCTCAGGCTCTGCCACGTCTTCGTGAGTGTCGCCATAACCCTCGCCCATCCTGTCATCCTCGGCGGCGTCAAGGCTCGGCGGCGTGTACCACACCCTCAGGTCCTCAGAGTCTAGTAGCTCGGTGCTGTGCAGCAGCGAGTACACCCTCGTGCTCAGGGTCTGCGCCAGGGTCGTGGGCGGCACGCCAGGCAGGAACTGCGGCGCGCATCCCGTGGCCAGCTCGATGTTGGGCACGAGCAGGTCGTAGTCCCGCAGCTCCCTGGTGCCGTCCTCCCTCGCCTCTGTGTCCCTGTCCTCGACCGCTTCCAGCTCTGCCTTGCTCTTGGGTCTCCTCCAGTGCGGGATGCTTGTGGTCGGCAGGAGCTCCCCTCGTACCCCGCAGATGACGCTGGTGTCGCCGATCCTCACCATGGCGCTGCCATGGGCGTGTGAGAGTGACGAAGCGTTTATGTTGAGCGGGCGGGCGTGGTGCGGCGCGCGGCCGTTTGTCCGTGTTGGCTTGGCTGAGACGGCATGGCTGGGTGGCTGGAGGTTTGCGAGGAGGAAGGGGTGTGGGGAGAGCTTTGCGAACGTTTGCGGCGTGAAGGTGGTCGAGGAGGTCATCGTGGGTCGGCTGAAGCCACGGGTGGGCTTTGCTTATGGCTATTGGGTGTGCTGCTGGGCAGTGCTGTTATCGTGTGCTGGGCCTTTGGCGAGCGTGGACACGCGAGGCAGACGAGACCGCAGCAGCGTGGTTTGAGCTTCCAGGGCCAAATTTTCGTCCTCAGCCTTAGCGGGGCTGTCGCCAAAGGAACTACCCCGCGGCTCCCTGCCCGCTAGCTAGCTACCTGGACCTGGACTGCTGGAAACACGATCGTCAGGGCTCCCTGGTGCAACACCCCAAGTGACGTCTTCGGCCTGCAGAGCCTCATTATCACGTCTTAGCCTCTGTTCTGTTCAAGTGCCACGCTCGGTTCTACCCCAAGTACCCGCCGGCTCTGTGGGGGGACAACAGCACCAGCAGCTGTAGCCCTCGCGAAATCATCATCGTCCACGCAGTCTTATCCAGAGTCTTTTAGAAGTCAATGGATCATCAGAAAAATCCTTCTAGTAGGTAGACGATCGTCGCGTCTGCTTCTGCCCCGCCCGCGCGTGTCCGTCGCAGAGATGGCCACCGTACCTGGTGCCTACTATGTAGATATGACGTAGAGCTCCAGTCTTTTATATTCGGTCCTGCAGCCCAACCCTCTGCACTGGACAGCGGTGCTATACCTAGGTACAAAAGATGATCCTCCATGACGGAAGGTCTGAGGGCAAGCCAGGCTGCCTGTCAGATTTTCAAAGTGATATGACGTAGACGGCCCAAGGTGGGATGTGCGGCCAGCTATATCAACGTGCGCGCTGGTAAAGAAGTCGCAAGATTGTTTTCTTCCCATCATCATCAACTCGCAAAACATTCCAGACTTGCTGCAGACGCAACTTCTTCACTGTTCGACTAGACTCGTGACACCAGAACCGTCAACATCAACATCACCATGACTGGCACATCATCTGTAGGCCCAATCAGCGTCGCCGGCGCCGGTGACCAGCGCAATGTCAAGCAGTCTGAGCTTGACCAGCGCGAGCCCTACGAGGAGGGCAAGGTCAACTCTCACAACACCGACGACTCCAGTAAGTCTCATTCGCTAGCGTCAACATTGTCTGTCTGAGGTGTACTGATCAAGACCGCAGAGGACCAGCGATCCATCGCCAACCGCCTGGCGGCTGAGGAGAAGAAGGACCACGAGCCCAAGGACGACGAGGAGACCGCGCTGTCCAAGAAGGACCCCACACTTCCCGTACGTTCAAGTCAAATGCACCCTTTTGAAATCCATCAACAGTTCGCTTACATAGATACGACAGGCCAAGCACCATGGCAACGAGCCCTCTAAAGGCGCCAAGATTGACGCAGAGCTCCAGGCCGAGGAGGAAGAGGCCATCAACAAGAAGAAGGCGGGCAAGACCGACAGCATGCCTGGCAAGAAGAACTGAGTTCATTCCAAGTGGCGGCAGTGATGATTTCATGACACACAGTGTCCGAAGGACGGCCATGGAAGCAACAAACGGCACATAGCATTGGGTTTGGGTTGTCCTGGTTGAGCAATGGCGTTCAAGAGGCATAGATTCGACGTGGAATGCATGGAATGAAATTGATTTCTTGATTGAAGCTGTGGAAACATGACTATTGAACTGTTTGTATGAGAACTACTCATCGTGTGTTATGATAGACATGGAATAAAGATGGAGCTGCTGAAAAGTCATGTTGTTGCTGACAAACGACATCCAATGCGGACCAGCGACACCAGAGTGCTCTTGGGAAAGTGATGGCGACCCGTCATCAAGTACAACCGTACTTTACCTGACCAAGGCGCGAGACGGCGCAGTCGGGACTACCTATTCCAGGCCAATCAGTGTCAGCAAACAGATCCCACCCAGGTGCAGAAAAACAGTGACGATCGGGAGGTTAGGCGTGAGTTCAGAATATGTAAGAAGTGACTATCACTTAACCGCAAGGTATAGCACAGCAGGCGAGCCGGCCACCAGGCGGAATCAATCGCAAATTACTCTCATCATGAAAGGACAAGCCCTCCCAGTCGTCAAAGGAAATTAAATGGTAGGTACTGGAGGAGTCTTACCGTTGCGTGTCTAATGCTGATACGATTAAAACCACCGACACCCTGCCTCGTTCTTGCAAACAGGCACCAGAGCCGTGAGAAGTAATTGATCAAGATGCAAGCGGTTGGTGGTGGTGGTGGTGTTGGTGTTGTTGTGAAGTCGAACCAAAGATGCAAGATTTTTGCAGACAGAGATTTTAACGCGTTCCAATTCGGTGTCTACTTTTTTTAGCTTAGCCCGCGAGGGCACGGGCCACTAGGGAGGTGCACAGCCATAATCATTACAAAAGTTAATTTTAGGATTCCACCTATTCCTATCCTTATATATATATATATATATAAGCCTACTTCTTTTAAGGTTAGTTCCTATTAAATATTTTTCTTATTTTCTTTTCTTATTTTTTTTTAATTTTTTTTAAAATTATTTAAATTTATATTAAAAACGGATATTTATAGGGTAAAAAACGGATAGTATAGGGTAATAAATACCTACTAACTAATTAGAGCGCCTTATTTAAACATTACCTCACCTATATACTACTTATATTAGTACGTTTTATACCTTTTATCTATAGACTTACTAATCCCCTACTTACTAACTACCTATAACGTGCGATATATATAAAATTCTTCTTATAATTAATTGTTTTACTATTAAAAGGATATCTTTAGTAGTTAGAATTAAATTCTTTAATATTATAATAATAGTATAGGTTCTTAGTAGATAGATTAGTTAAGGAATACTTTAGTAGATAAAGGAAAAAGTAGTAAAATATTAAAGTAAAAAAAATAATAAAAGTAATTAAAAGTAATAATAATAGTATATATATATAGTAATAGAAATATATAATTAATAACTATATATTATTATTTTATATAGTAAATAAGTAGTGTAAAAAAGCGTTAGTGTATAGAGGGTATATATTACTTTATACTATCTATTTTTTACCCTATAAATATCCATTCTCTTTTATAATAATTAAGGCTTCCTAGGTCCTATAAACTAAGAGATTAAAGGGTTTATATCTAAGATATATAATAAGGTAGTAGTTAAGTAATATTCTAAATAGTATAATAATCACTAGCTAGTAAGAGCTATTTAAGAAGAATACTTAAATACTTAGATTAACTACTAAAGAGCTATCCTATCCTAATACTATCTACTAGTAATAAGTATATCTATATAGTCTATCTCTTTAGTTAGGATTAGGAGGCTTAGGCTCTAATCCTCCTAATCTAATATAAGATTATTTAACTTAGTATCTAATCTAACTAATTTAAGATTAGTTAGATTAAGACTTAATCTCCTTAATCCTACTTAGATAACCTATAGTTATATAACTCTATAGGATTTATCTATACCTTCTTATCTAGCTAATATACTAGCTATTTAGTAGAGTTAGGTTCTATATATAAACTAACTATTATTCCTATTCTTATTAGAGTTATAATATTATCCCCCTCCTTTAATCTTCTTTATCCTTAAAGATTAATAAGTTAGTTCCTTCTTATTTATTCTCTATTTAATAATAGTTTTCTCTATAGCTTTATTTTATTTTCCTTTTTTACTAATTTATAATATTAGATTAGGTTATTAAGTTATTATCTAGTTTAAAAACTATATAGTATTATTTACTTATAGCTTAAATTAATTTACTAAATAATCTAAGTAATATACTTTATTCTTACTATTTTAAAAATAACTTACTATATAAATATCTTAAGAATTTAAAGTATTATAGTAAATATATTAGTTAAAGTCTAACTACTTATAATAGAAATAATATATCTTCTACTTATATATCCTTTTTCTTCTTTTACTATTCCCCCTAGTACTAATATATCCCTTATCTAGTTACTAAGGTTATAAGGGAGTAGCGGTATATTAAGAAAGAGGCTAAGAATATAAAGGAGGAGCTGTTTATATTGTAAACTAAGTTATAGGCTACCCTAAGTAGGTTAGTAAGGTTATATAAGTAATAGTATTTCCTAAAAGATTATAGTTCTAATTTATTCTATTATAGTATATAGGATTTAGATAAGGTAGATACTAAGGAAGCTTATTAGATAGAGTTATAGAATATTTAAGAGTAAGCTAACTAAGCCTTATCTAATATTTCTACTTAAAGAGCTAGTAATACTTCTTCTTAGCCTTTACTAGATTTTAATATTCTAGAGGTAGATTAGTCCCTTTTACTTAGTAGAAGTCCTATAACACCTACTAGTAATTTATTAGGTTCTTAAAGGGTTTCTATATATTATCTTTATTATTATAGCCTTTCTATTTAACTAGATATTTAATATTAATATTATATATTCTAGAATCTATAATTCTTTTAACTTCCTATTCTTTTTTATTATTATTAAGTTTAATCTATATTTTAAGTTATATATTAACTAGTATTAGTTCTAAAAGTAATATATAAAAGACTAAGTAGATCTATATTTTTATTAGTAGTAAGAGTTTAAAGTTAGTATTTAAAAGTTTTTCTAAAATTTAAAATAGTTTAATCTTTTTATAATCTAGTTTATTACTAAGTTATTTAGTTTTAATATTTTTATAAAGTAAATAGACTTTATTTCCCTTCTTTAAGGTTAGTCCCTTTAACCTTTTCTTATTAGTATAAGTTATTATTTATTCTTATATAAAGAGTAGTTCTTACTAAAGCTCTTTCTAAAGGTTCTAAATTTTAGTTACCTATTCTATTACTAATTATACTTCCTAACTAGGGATTAGTTCTCTATAGGCTTCTAATTTATAGCTATAGTTTATATAGAAGGGTAATACCTTTATTATTCCTATATCTATACTATTATAGGTAAACTATATTATAGGTAATAACTATATTTAATTATCCTATTTATAGTTAATATAACTATAAAGATACTATTCTAGAATTTAGTTTAGTTTTTTAGTTTATCTATCTATCTATAGGTAGAAAGTTATTAAAAGTTTTAATTTTAAACTAAGTTATTTTATAAGTAATTATTAGAAGTTTAAGGTAAATACTATTTCTCTATCTAAGATAATTTTATATAGTATTCTATAGTTACTAATAATTATCTATAGAAAGGTATATATAAGTTTATTTATATTACTTACTTCCTTATAGAGAATAAAGTATATATACTTTATAAATCTATCTATAATAACTAGGATACTATTATATCTTACTCCTATTATAAGTTCTTTTAAATTTAGTAATTTAATAATAAAATTAAAGTTAATTAATTACTATAGTCTATTAGGTATTAGTAGAGGCTATAGTAAGCTATAGAGCTTATACTTAGTAGTCTTACTTTTATAGTATATATTATAATTCTAGATAACTATTTAAA
>JUJX01000146.1:0-77808 GCA_000800745.1 Diaporthe longicolla | reverse complement strand
TATTAGTTATTCTTTAAGCTTATTAGGGAGCTTCTAATAGGCTATCCTAAGTTTAGTCTTCTATTCTAGGTTAACTTTAGTATAGAATATTACTACTAGTTATTAGTACTTTTAAAGTAGTAGGTCTCCTTTAAAGGTAGTCTAAAAGATACTTTATATCTCTAGAAGTATATCTTATAGGTAGTTTAACTACCTATTAAGAGCATCTACTTTACTATTTTCTAATCCTTATTTATAAGTAATTTAGATATTAAATTATAATAGAAACTTTATTTATTTAATCTAGTATTTATTAAGTTCTTTAGTAATAGTAAAGCTAGTTAAGTTTTTATAGTTAGTAAATACTTATACTTAGTGTTTTATATTAATAAGGTAGTATTACTATTCTTTAAATACTTTAATAATTACTATTAGTTCTTTATTAAGTATAGTATAGTTAATTTCTAGTTTACTAAACTTCTTTAAAAAGAAGATAATAGGGTATAGCTTTCTTTAAATATTATATTATTCTAACTATCCTTTTATTATATAGTTAAAGGTATTTATTTTAACTTTATATTTTTTATTTAGGTTTACTTTAATTAAGATTAGTTTTAAAATAACTTTTTATCTAAGTTCTTTAAAAGCCTTCTATATTTTATTATTCTATTAGAAGTAAGTAGTATTCTTAGTAAGGTTAGTTAAGGGAATTATAATTTTTAAATAGTTCTTAATAAACTATTAATAGAAATTAATAAATCTAAGGAATCCTCTAACTTCCTTAATATTAGTTAATACTAGCTATTCCTTAATAGTAGTGATTTTAGACTTCTATATCTTAATTTTTTTAGGTTAGATTATATATCTAAGGTAGTTAACTTTCTTAATATAGAATATACTTTTCTCTAGTTTAACTAGGAGTTTTATATCCTAGAGCTTCTATAGGACTTTATATATATATTCCTTATAATTATTAAGTATCTTTAAGTAGATAAGGATATTATCTAGGTAAGTAATAATAAAAATATTTAAATATTCTCTAAGAATATAATTAATTATAGCTTAGAATATTATTAATATATTAGTTAGTTTAAATAGTATAACTATATATTTAAAATATTTATAGTATATTTAAAATACTATTTTTTATTCTTTACCCTTCTTTATTCTAATTAGGTTATAAGCTCCTTTAAAGTCTAAAGCTATAAACTACTAAGCTCTTTATAGTTAGTCTTTAAGCTTTTATATTAAAGGTAGTAGGTAGTAGTTCTTAATAGTAATATTATTTAGTTATTAATAATCTATATAAAGTTATAGCTTTCTATTTTTCTTAGGTATAAAGAGAATAGGGTATTTAGCTAAGGATATTAATAGTTAAATATAACTTTTTATTAGGTTTTTATTAAAGTACTCTTTAAGTATCTTTAGTTAAATTTTATTAAGTCTATAAATCTTTATAAACTTTAATATTATTCCTTCCTTAAAAGGTATCTTATAATCTTAATTATTATATTTAGGTAGTTTAGTATTAAGTATAACTATAAATAGTTTAGTATACTTATAGTATTTTTAAAATATAAACTTTTAAGGATCCTTCTCTACTACCTTAGCCTTTTATAAGTAGGCTATAAATCTTTAAAGGATTAGCTTAACTTATTTAATAAAGCTAATTTTATATACCTTTATTACTTATTATAAAGTTTCTACTAGTAAGGTAACCTAAACTATAGGTATTATTTTTTATACTTATTATATTTATCTAAATTCTTCTTAGATCTTTTTAATTTATTCTTATATAGCTAATATAAATTATTATTTCTTATTATTAGTCTATAATAAACTATTATTATCTAGATACTTTTTAATATATAGAGGGCTTAGAGTATTAGTTTATTATAGAGTACTCTTCTACTACCTTATTAACTTATATATAGGTTTTATTAGAACTTACTTAGAGGCTAAGTCCTTCTCTCCTTCCTAAAAGGTAGTTACTAAGCTTATTTAAGTATATATTTCTTAGGTATTATCCTTAGGGACTAAGCTTTATTTATTTTTATAATATATAATTATTCTTTTTATTAAGCTAATAGGGTTAGCTTAGTAGATCTAGTTAATAGTCTAATTTATTTAAAGGTTATTCTTCTTTAACTAGGGGATTTTTAAGATTAACTAATAATTTATTATCTTAGTAATATTTAAAGTAAGTTATTTAATATAGTTAAATATTTATAGTTAAAGATAATTAGTCTTTATATTAATAATACCTTATTTATAAGTAACTTTTATTCTATTAACTATATTAAGTCTATAGGGTTCTATCTTCTTATATTAAAGGATTTAGTATTTATTAACTATTTATAGGGAAATAAAGTTTTCTTAAGTACTACTATTAATAAGTACCTTATATTTATAGATTTTAATTTCTATCTTTACTTTTAAGTACTAGTAATCTTCCTTATTTATTATATATAAGTACTTTATATTAATAGTTTCTACTATCTAAGGTTTTATAGATAGTATTACTTATTTTTTAAGTGTTTATCTAGGAGATAGTGAATTTATCTAATGTTATCTTTAGTAATATTCTAGGATTACTATAGGCTCTTTATAAGCTTATTAATACTTTTTTATTATATTATAAGTTATATTAGGTTAAGGATCTATCTTTATTATTATAGTTAATACTATTTTTTAAGTTTATTATTTATATAGACTTAGTATAACTTATTAATATAGGTTCTCTATTCTTTAAAGTATTATAGGTATTCTAAAGGTATTTATAGGTTAAGGTAGAACTTAGTATATCTTATAATCTTATACTACTATTTTAGAATCTAGCTTTTAAAGTTATCTTTTTTATAAGTTATCTTAATATTCTATCCTTACTATCTTTAAGGGAACTAGTTATAGGATATCTTCTTTTATATATAAATTTTATATTTATTATAGATATATAAAGCTTAGGAGATACTTATATATAATAAGTATAATAGGTAGGACCTTTCTATATCTTCTAATATCTTTACCTCCTTCTTTAAGTACTATATAGTTAGTATAAGGGTTTTTTCTACTATAGCTACTATAGTAATACTAGTTTATAGAGCTAATAGGGGGGTATAGCCTAGGTAAGTTTATAGCTTCTCTTATTAGGCTTAAGGTATAAGTATATTCTTTAGGTTATCTTTTATTAGCTTAGGTTTTAGTAGTAGGAGTACTTCTCACTCTCCTACTACTAGTATATATAATTTCTATAGCCTTTAAGGAAACTAATAGGCTCCCTCTTTATTTAATAGATATATAAGGTAGTAGTTATTTAAATAGTTTATTTAACTAGTTTATATATATAGCTTTCTAATAATACTATAGGCTATATTTATTAGTATAGATTACTAATCCTACTTATTACCTTTATATATTTTATAGCTTTTTTTCTTATATTAAGTAAAGTATAGTTTATTATAACTAGGTCCTCTTAAAGCCTTAGTATAGGCTTATACTATATAGTCTTAGTTTACTTTAAATAGGACTTATTTATCTATTAAATATTTATTTAGATCTTATTTATAGCCTATTTATTAGTTATTAGAATCTTATTCTAAATAAATCTAATATTAATTATATATTACTATATTATAGATATAGTAAAGGGTTTTAATTTCTTACTATTTCTTAGATTAAATAAAGTTATTTTTAAAGTATATAGTAATATTAGCTTATTTAGAGCTATTAAGTATAGGCTTTTAGTCTTTTCTCTTTTTACTTTAATATTTTTAAGTATAGTATTCTTTTTTACTATAGTTAAAATATTTAATATCCTTTTTATCTTTCTTATTTTATTATTAAGTAGTATTAAGTTTTATAGGTCTTAAATATTATCTCTACTAGGTTAAGTTATTATAGTTATATCTTTTTCTAATATTAGATTTATTCTACTAATTATTATACTAGAACTATTTAAAGGTGTTTCTATATTTCTCCTAGTATTTTTTAAAAAGCTTATTATTAAGTTTAATAGCTAGTTTAATATACTATAGAAAGTTATTAGGTTTATTATATCTAGCTAATTTATTCTTTACTTTTTCTTTTAGTTCTTTATAAAATATAAAGATTTTAATATTATTTATAAAGTTAATATATATATAGATTCTTTAGAACTCTACTATATAGGCTAAAGCTAGGCCTCTTTATCTTAAGTATAAAAGTTCTCTTTTAGCTTATTATTCCTTATTTAGATCTTAGAATAGGGTCTTTAAGGCTTCTTTATAGTTTTTATATTTACTAAAGATCTTTTAAGTTTTATCCTTATATTTCTTTAATACTTCTAAGGTAATAAAGTCTATAAAATAAGGTTTAAACTATACTAAGGCTCTTCCTTTAAGGAATAAAGTTATATATATAACTTATTTTCTATCTAGCTAAGTATCTATATAGTTAAACTACTAGTAAGCCTATATTTATATTAAGTATACTTAAAGCTAACTTAGGGTTTTATTATATAGGGTTAGGTTATTTAGCTTAATATTTTCCTTAGTTATAATAAGGGTATTAATAATAGCTATAGTAGCTTTAAAGGTAGTAACTTCCTATTTAAGTTATTCTATTTCCTTATTTTATTATACTTATCTATTAACTATTATATAAAGTTATTAGACTTTAGTAACTAGCTTCTAGAGCTATTTAAAAGTTAATCCCTAAATATTATTATTTTAGCTACTATTTAGGGTATTTCTCCTATTATTATTACTTATAGTAGTATCTATTTCCTATATAAGGTTATATTAAAGGGGGCTATTATTAAGTTTAGATATTATATAAGTTATAAAGGGATTTATATATAATATTACTTAAAGTTTATATAGTAATATATAAATAAGAGTAGTTAAAATATAATAATTAAGGCTTTCTAAGTCCTATAAACTAAGAGATTAAAGGGTTTATATCTAAGATATATAATAAGGTAGTAGTTAAGTAATATTCTAAATAGTATAATAATTATTAGCTAGTGAGAGCTATTTAAGAAGAATACTTAAATACTTAGATTAACTACTAAAGAGCTATCCTATCCTAATACTATTTACTAGTAATAAGTATATTTATATAGTCTATCTCTTTAATTAGGATTAGGAGGCTTAGGCTTTAATCCTTCTAATTTAATATAAGATTATTTAGCTTAGTATCTAATTTAATTAATTTAGGATTAGTTAGATTAGGACTTAATCTTCTTAATCCTACTTAAATAACCTATAATTATATAACTTTATAGGATTTATCTATACCTTCTTATCTAGCTAGTGTGCTAGCTACTTAGTAGGGTTAGGTTCTATATATAAACTAACTGTTGTTCCTATTCTTATTAGGGTTATAATATCTTTATATTATAAAAAGAATTACTTTTAATTTAATTAATTAATTATAAATTAAAGGCTTTATAAGCTACTTAGTTATTTAATATAATTTATTTATTTATACCTTTTAAATTAAATTTTTTTAATAATTCTTTTAAACTTTTTTTATATAAAAAGTATTATTAAATTATTTTTAATTAATATATTAAAGATAACTATTTTATTTTTTATAGTAATATTAATTTTATTTAATTATATTATATTTTAATTTAATTATATTATATTTTAATTTAATTATTATTTATTTAATAAAGAAATTTAAAAAATATTTAATAATTATTTTTAACTTTTAACTTTTTAATTTTTTATATAAAATTATAAAATTATTATTAATTTATTTATATTTTAATAAGATATTTATTATTATATAAACTTAGTAAAGAAACTTAAAGAATTTAGATATTAATACTAATAGTATTATAGTAGGTTAATAATGTGTAGGTTATATGTGGTTTTCGCGATTTCTATTTTTTTTTAGATCCACTGTACTCTCATCGGCAGCTTACTGAGTCCGTCCCTCGGCCCGCGTCCTCCTTGTCCCCGTATTATTTTCAGACCAGCCCCTATAAAAAAATACGAGCAATCAATGCAGGAGACCACCTCTTGTCTTCAGCTGCCTAATCCCGCAGGCCAGGTCATGAGGTCGAAAATTGGATGGATCGCCCAGCCGGGGACACAAGGGAGAGCGAGGGCCGGCAGCGCCGTGCGTCCTTGACAAGGGCTTCTGATGAGCATGCCGCCGCTGCCTCTGCCGTGCTGCTGCTTGGCGCACTGTCCTCTCCTATCTGCCGATCCCGTATTTTCAGCTGATCAAATAGATCACCGCGTGGGCTCCAGGGTTTGCAAGACGCGGACCCGCAGACATCGTTTATTGCGACATAGGTGCGCGCGCGATAAGGGCGGCAGGGCAGCCTTGGAAGAGGTTCCCTGGTTTGTGACGGCAGTGTTTCTCCGTTTCGTCTTTTTGTCGCTGTTGTACGTCTGGCTGATCAGTTATACAGCATACAGCAGACGGCAGATGATAGACAGCAGATGTTCCCAGCTACCGGTTGGTGGAAGAAGAAATAGCCAAGCGAAGGAAAGGGACGTAATTAACAGCTCCGGGAGCAAGAGCCAAGTCACGATGATGATGATAGCCCCAGCTAGCTGCATTGTCAGACCCCGTAGCCCACGCCCTTCTCGTACTCGCATCGTGTCTGAGGAACGGCAAATGCTGTGGCTCACGTTCCGCCGCAGCCCTAGTTCCCTCAATCATCGTGAGCCTCTCTCATCTTGCATTCGTCGGATCTCCCCCCGCGGAAAAGTTGGGCAAAATGTGAGTACTAGCCATCCCCGAAGAAGGCTGGTCTTTGCTCGGTGTGTTGCGTGGCATGGTTCAACGCGCGAATCCGCGGGTATAGACACCTTGATTCGCCAGCCAATGCCTGGCAGCATCTGGCGCGATACTACCTGATCATGCGCAGCTGATTGACGCTTGCGCAGACGGGCCTGGCAAGTATTGAGTCACTGCCCACCTCACTTTGTATATCCCGAAGATGAGTGCGGGCGATGGGCGAGCACCTCCAACTTGCGGTGTGTAGTAGTGGTCAGATATCAGGGCATTCTCCGGGGCCGTTCCCCCTCCTCCCTCTCTCAATATCTCAATGAAGCCCTGCCCGGCTGCAGGCACAGCTTCCGGGCGCGTCCCAGGGGGTAGAGACAGGCAGGAGAAAGCTTTCTGGAACCGACCAAGGACGGGACCTCGGGAGCCGGCAGCCAACAAACAATTAGTTACCTTGTCCTGCGTCCCGGGGGGGGGGAAGGAAAGGGGGCTTGGGAGCAACGCGACTAGTGCCCAACGATCCGTTCTGTCCATTGCCTATACGGGGGCCGGCACGGCATTGAGCCGCTCGTTCCAGAAGCACGGGAGATGGTCGACATGATAGCCTCCCCTCCCCCATACACCCCTCCCACCCTAGGGGCGCCCATGCCAACCGGGAGCAGGCCTGATGAGGCGGATCGACCCGCTGTCAGCTGTCAGAAAAGAACTATATGACCAGAAATCTCGTGCAACTATGGCAACAAGGTTCCTATAAAGTTGCCCTTTTTGGAAAAAAAGAAGAAGAAGAAGCAGACACCCAGACATCGCCCCATGTGCCGTGTCTGAGGCTCATCATAGGGCTGGGGCTTCCTTTCCGTTGAGACACAAAAGGGCAGAAGGTGGCAATGGATGCCTGTTAGCCTGGGTGATAAAATGTCGTCCTCCGGGTTCGGTCGACCCCTTGCTTGCTAACTGCCCTGAGGCCGTTGCACAGCATACTCAATGTTGCTTGTGTGGCTTTTATTACCCGGTTGGCGGATTGTGTTCATGTGTCCGATCTTGGCTGCCGTTAATCCTGGGTCTGTACAGACTAGCAAAAGAAAAGAGATCAGGGATTCGCGCCGGCAAAAGTAGACGGTACACCCAAACTACTTATCCTATAGGGGGTCATCCTATAGACCTTTTCTCTCAAGGAGGTATCCCATAGGAAGCTGTCCTGTAGGAGGCTGTCCTAGAGGAGGCTATCCTATAGGAGGTTATCCTGTAGGAGGTTATCCTATAGGAGGCTGTCTTGTAGGAGGTTGTCTTGTATGAAGGAAGAGAAAGAGGGAGTTTTGCATTCAATCTAGAGGACCATTACCATACCCATGCTCCTGTCAACTCATGGGAGTACTGATGAAAACGCCTGTGTCGTACAGCCTAGTTTTATTCTCTTGTAGGAAACCCTCCTTCTCCCGATCCCCGCCCTGGTGAAGAAAATAGTGAAATCGTCAGAAAGAAATTGCCATGTCTTCTACTTTTGCGCCCCGTGAGGGGTCAAGTTAGAAATCTCATGATGATCTGAAAATCTCATGATGGTGTGTATCACCCAGTCCTGGACTGTCAACTGTTGCCGTGAAGCTTCATCTCTGTAAGTGTAACAAGCGCAGCTGCCACCCGACGGCAGGGACCCTTTTTTTTCTTCCCGTGGGCGTCTGAAACCCACGACGACGCGTAATGAGAGAGATGGAGTAAAAGACGAATGAAAGAAGATCCGAGAAAGTTTCAATGCCGGCACGATTGGACCGGAAGCGTTCCCGTCGAGTCCGTTGCTCGCCCTCAACGAATTCAACAGCACGGTGTTCCGCAGTTTCCACATGCACGACCGGGGATTACCCAAACCTCCTTCCCATTGGCAGCGCAGGTGGGACAGCGCACACCCGGGAGCTATAAGTGAGAATTGTCAGATGATTTACGGTCTCTCTCCCGGAAAGCCGTGCATTGCAGTGCGGCGGTGGTGGTACTTACCGGCATGGACTGAATGGGCAAGCCGGGATGTGTTGGTGAGGCCGGCATGGGAAGAGGGCTCAGTGGGCAAGGTGCGACGAGGACGACGGTTGAGTCGAGGTCACGAGGGATGGTTGGTCGAACCATGTTGTCAGGTCTGTGAAGGGGTCTGCGTGATAACTTCCAGACTCTAGAGGCCAGGGGTGGCAGATGGGGAGGTCGGTGTTGTTAATGCTGTTATTGTGGATGTTTGTGGTGGTGGTGGTGGCAGTGATGGATTTTGTTGTAGAGAAGAGAATGGAGATGGTCAAGTGGTTTGTGGATAGATCTGTTGGGACATGAGACTGATAGAGTCAAGGGAGGGGGAGGAAAGGTTGGAGTGGAAAGGAGGCGGTGGAGGAGACGGGAGTTATATATTCAACCCGGAATCTTGGAGTGGTTGTCTTGTCATGAACCTCCCCTAAGCCTACAATATTTGCAGGGACAAGGTCTTAAGGCGAAGGGGTACCAGAGGACCAGAGAAAGGGGATAAAAAAGGAAGGAAAAAAAAAGAAAGACGAGATACATGGTTTGGACCCGACCACGATGGGAAAGCAAGACGGGGCCGGACGTTTTCCTTGCCCTCCTGCATGAGCTATGGGCAGATGCGCAGCCCGCCTGGGGCAGGCCCATGCGGTCTGAGCTGGTGGTGATGGGAAGAGATCCGGCTCGATGACGGTGAAGATAGACGCAACCGAGCACACAGTCACCATACGGAAGAGCTCCTGCAACGGGTGTGGGAGCCTGTGGTAACGGTGTGCGTGTGCTCTGTGTTTCAACGGGCCACTCGGTCCACGAGGAGTGACTGCCGGGACGCGGCGCGGCGTATGCTCAAGAGGATAAGGTTTCGAGCTACGATTGCCCAGGTACGACAATCCCGTAGGCAGCTCTGGCACGAAAGTGATGGGCACTTGCACCAGGGGTGTCACGACCAACGACCAGGGGAGCGCGGCGAGCAGCGTACAGTTACAGTCGCAGCCGGATGCTGAGGGTTGGAGCCGCCGCATGGGGTTTGACGGCTTGAGGGAAGCTTGAACTCGTTCTTTTTTCCCTGAGGTCAGCGTTGCATTGCCAGATTTAGTGGATCTGCAAAAGCGAGATGTCGATTCCACCGATCCATGAGGTCTCCAAGTCTCGCCCAGGTATCGACAGGGTGTGGGAACCGAGCCGGCGAGGAGTGCGTCGGCCGCGTCAGTACATGTTGGAGACTTGTGCCTCGGCCTTGTGGCTGAAGATCGAGCTACTGTACCCAAGCAGGCAGGGTGAAGGGACAGGGGGTGGGCACTTCGCAGCTAACCTACACGCTCGCACAGTGAGTAGTACAGTAGTCTAGCTACATGTCGTCCCCATGTGGAGTCAGCTCACCTGCGTTGGTTTTTGGCAGCCGTGCGAGGGACGACAAAGCTCTCGGTCAGTACCCCCCAGGCCGTCTGAGATATGACATTGTCGACCCACGGGCGTGTCTGGAGGGTACAGTACGGGTGGCCAGCCATCTGCCTCACTCGACTGGCTTTGCACGAGAGATGGAGAGATGGAGAGATGGAGAGATGGAGGGATGGATGGATGGATGGATGGCCCGGGTCGGCACGGGATAAGATCAGATCAGATCAGATCAGATCAGGCCTGGCTGGCTGGCCTGGCTGGCCAGACAAGAGAGTACGTGAGGTGTGGTTTGCCATCCCGATGGGCGGCCCTTGGCCGTTGTCTCGTCACGCCCGCGCCCGTCGTCGTTGTACGGGGTCAGGGCATTGGTCCCTCGCCTTCGCCGGGGATCCCACTCGGCAGGCCGCGATGGAAATTGGGATTTCTGATCGGGAAGAGGCCGGCGGCTGGGTGAGTCGGGCTCGGGCTGGACGGCACGAGCAACTAGACGGTCGAACCCACTGGGTGGGCATGGGCGGTGATGAAGGCCGGCGGCAGGGTGATGGGATGCGATGCGGCTGGCCAATTGACTGGTTTTGACGGGCTGGGCTGCACACGGTGTGGCTTCTGGGTTGATGGCCGATGGCTGATGGCTGATACACAAGGGCGGGCGGGCTGGCGGCAGCAGTTGAGGTGTGTGGACGAGACGAGCGAGACGAGGCGCGGCCGACATTTGGGTGTGGTGAGCAGAGGTGAGCAGTCCTGCGCAGGCGAGGTTGTCATATCTCACATGCTTGTCCACCACAATCTGCTACAGTGTCACGCTCAGTCGCCCACTCTGCCATTTGGTTAGTTAGTTGGTTAGTTACCTGTGTAGTCAGTTAGTCACCAACAAAGTCCCGTCTTCAGCCATCTGGAGTCCTGCCCAGCTCCCCGACTCCCCTGGTTGTTTTGCGCGCAACCGGCTGTCCCGGTCTCCCATCGACCCGCAGTGCCTCCTTTTCTCCTGTTCCAGTTGCCCCTCGGTGTCGTGCCATGTGGAATAAAAATAAAACTACCTGGCATAGCACCTCGGCGGCCATATCGCTGCACCAGAGACACTTTATCAGATATGGAGACTGGTCTGCTCCAGCCCCACCACTCCAAAATGTCTCTACTACCCGAACTTCTCCACCTCGTATGTCCACTTGCTTCTCGAAGCCATCGCAGCCAACCTTGGAACACGCCCACGTCGCCCACCATCACGGCTGTTGCTTCCCTCGGCCGGCCTCGCAATATGAACCCGTGGTCTTGCATCTTTGTTGTGCCCCCCACCCCGTCCATGCATTTGATCAATTCGCTGCCACTGTCTACGCGTGATACTGTGCCCAGGGCAGACCGCTCTTTGCTCCTGGACAGGATGCCCTCATGGAGCAATAAACTTTCGCTTGTCATCTCCTTTCTCAGCTCTTGCTCCACCGGGCAGAGGACCCTCACAAATCTCTCCATGACCTGCCCCCCCCCCTGCAGGACTGATGTGCGCTCCCGATTCCCGACCCAGCATCTTGGTTTTGCCATCCGCCATGAGTGCTGCCTATCGCATTTGGCTGTAATATTCCACATCTCCACCGGGGCGCGCAGGGCTGTCCGCTTGCTTGTCACCTGGACATCTGTCTGGCGCCTGCTGGAGATCCATTTGCCATTCGCACAGTACGGCCGCCAGTGTGTCCCTTGGTCAAATGACGACTCCTGCCAGACCGTGGGCACCTCTTGGCGGTCGTGGGCAACATGACACCCGTGCCCAGCACGTCTTCATCTGTCGCATCGTGACGCCCTGCCCATGGTTCAGCTGGGCAGACCGTCTCGTTCACGGTCGCATCTTGTTTCCCGGTCGTACCTCGGTTCGCCATCGCGGTCTCGTCACCCGCTCATCAATGGGCATGGCAGATGCCCCATCCACAGCGCTATCAACACACTAGCCGGCGCTGCCCCGTACCCAGTTGCTCCCTGGGCCCGGAGCCTTGAGTCCTTGACTCGATCACTACCAGCGAGGCTGACCCGACCGCCCGGCTGTCCCGTCAGCTCCACCCTCAGCGACGCCCTGAGTGACAGTTGATCTCGAGATGATCTGATTCCGAGCACCAGGATCTGCCTCGTCAATCTGCGATTTCCCCACAGCCGATACCACCCTACCTCATGGCTCACCAGCTGGGTCCTGACCATTAGGGGTCTCTTGTACTGTGGTATTTGCAACATAAAGCGATACTGCTGTGGCGAGGCTGCGGCGAGCTGTTATTTGCGTCCTCCATTCCCCCCTAACCAACTGACTGGCCAGCCATGCTTTACCAGTCCATGCCAGGCAGATGTCTCGTGTGCCTCCTCCAGATATCCAACCGGACCGGGCCATTCACAGCAGAGGAAGCCATTGTCGCGGTGAGCAACGCAGCTACATCGTCTTGGCATTTTTCGGTCTCAGTTTGCTTTTTGCGGCCAGACCGACTGCGCAGGAATACCTCACTCAGAGATCTGCTTCCCTTTCCTCCATTTTCTTACTGAGGAGACGAAGCCTGTAAAAGGCTCGCGACTGACACAGTGATCATGGGTCCCAGCCCTGTCCGAAGCCCCCATGGCACCCAGAACCACTCACTTCACCCTCCAAGCACGCATGGAAAATACATGGCGAGACCACTGGGCTGAGAGCTCATTCCTACACAAGTAAACGGTCCTTTGCCTGAGCAGAGCCGCAACCTGTTGTGCTACGAACCCTACACTGAGAACACTGTTCAAAAACCGGTGGTTCACATGTGCACTCACTCCAAATTCCCATCACCAGATGCTCTCTGCGTACCGAGGGTCTGCATAAATAGCACCTGCAGTCTGGTCTGAGCTATGAATGCAGCCATCGATTACAACGTCTGTTCATCATTTAAACACGCACCTGCACGAAATCACTAGATCTTCTCTCGCGCACAGATCAGCTAGGTAGGTGGGCTCGTGCCGGGGCCCACTGCGGGACATCCGTAGGTGACGCGACAAGCCGACATCAATTTGAGTCGCCGGATATTGGAGGTGCTTGCGAAAGACCAGACACCGACCTGTCACATTTGTGACATCTCACTTCAGGGCTTGAAGCTATGGGTCGATTCGGGCACGCAGAAATCAGGCACAATGTCAATGACTCGAAACATCAGGACTCACATCCTATGCCTGACGGCGGCCTCCTGCGCCAAACAGGACACCAAACATCTCATCTTAATCTGGATTGTTCCACACATGGCGCAGGGAAGTCGACGGCCTGTCAGTGTTCACCGTGTCCGAGGTCTTCTCAGACGTTACTATCTAGAGGTCCCGATTCATCTCGTTGCTCCCCACGCCTTGCTCATAGTGATCACGAGGATTCCTTGGGTGTTCACCGGTAGACCGCCTAGGCAGTCCTTACCACGCCTATGGCCAACCTTCTGTAGAGCTGCCTCCTGTGGGACGACAAGACAGCCCACCCATAAGACCATTCCGCATGAGACAAACTCCTATGGGGTAACCTCATATGGTACCACCCCCTACAGAATGGCCCTCTACGGCACTCTCTCTTACGGCATAACCTGTGGGACGACATCCTATGAGACTAGGGAGAAGCTTCTACAAGACAAGTCCTGGTAAGACAACCTCCTGTTAAGCAATCTTCTGTTAGACAGCCTTCTCCAAGACAAACTCCTATGGGACAGCCTCCAAAACGTGAACCTGTGATGGGATAACGTCCTATGGGACGAGAGAGCCTCCTGTGTCAGAGCATTCCACCAATACTGTCCTACAAGAGATTTCCTGCAGGCTTCACACTGTTGGCGCGTTAGGATATTTTCACAGAATGAGACGAGATGCTCTCACCATACTGAACGGTGTGTTTCACGGGGTTTCCCGCCCAGCTCTTCCTGCAAAACAAAAGCAGTGCGGTGAACACGTTCAATGGCACGTGAGGCCAACGGTCCCGGGTAATGGGTCAGCGTAAGCTCTATGCCTCAGATTTCCAGGTGCCACCATCAGGAATTACTCGGCCGCGAAGGGAAATCGGCACCAAAATTGCTTTTGCATCGGATCAGAAACAGAACTGTTTATAAACCCCCCTCCATCACGCATGTGAGATCAAAGAAGAGACGCGGGAAACGGCCCATGGTAGAGCCGATCGTGCAGTTGCACACTCCACATTTCACGATAGCCCCGGTCGATTATTCACAAGTCGCATGACGGGCCCCTGTCTGTCCACTCGGAACTAGCAACGCTCCCGCGGCAGGAATGCCGGCTTGTTCCTGTGGAACATACTTGCATGATATCGAGCGGTGGCAAGCGACGGTGACGTAGATTTTGTAGTTGCTACGCGGGTCCTGAGAATGCCCTCCAAGCGCAGCCCGGGGCATGATCAACGTTCGCGTCCTAGCCGGAGTAGGATAATCTCTTTGTTGGGAAAGACATCATTCGACGGGCTGTCCCGTCGTAGACGCTGAAGGCGGGTTCGGGTGAGACATGCGCGACCGGATGACAAGCCATTGTCTCATTGAACAGTGCATATCTGCAGTTCTGGCAGGTGTTTGACAACGGCTAGATGCCTCCAACGGCTCCGCGTTCAAGTCTACTTCGCGTCGACGTGGCTCCATTGGTACACAGGCAAAATTGAGGCTCAATCGCCGATATGGGTAGTTCCGTCAGAGAAAGCAAACCGCGGTGAGAACCCCAGAGTTGAGTTGGCCTCTTCTCTGACCCTCTCTCTCTCTCTTTCTCTAAAGCAACCCTGTGTCCTGTGGAGCTGCATTTGGCGGTGTGAGTGCAGCCAGCCTGTTGTTAGGTGCAGGCTTCCGAGCCGTTCCCATCGCAGAGGAGCATCCTCATTTGTTCCGGCGCTGCGGTTCGAATGCGAGGGTATATGCAAGAACCCACGGATCTCGTTCTTAGTGGGTCATATCTCAACAAAAACCCTTGAGCTCGACATTGATCCGATCTCGCTAATCGGCGACCCTTTTAAGGCAAATGAGGTTGGAAGCTATAGACAGACACCTACTAACACACAGCGTGATGAGCCTCGCTTAAGGAGGTATATAGTAAATAAATTATAAAAGTTTAAATTTACTACTTAACCTACTTATTATAATTTCCTATACTTTATATATTAGAATTTATTTTAAAAACTTATTTTACTTTAATAATTATTTATAAAATTTCTTTATTAAATTAAATTTTATAATTAAATTTTAAAAGAAAATAAATTAAAATTATAATATTATAAAGTTAAAAACTATTAAAAATAACTAATAGTTAAATTATTTATTATAAGTCTTTAATTAAATAGTTTCTTTTATTATTAATAAAAAAGTATAATTTTACTTTTATAATTTTATTTATAATTAACGTTATTATTTAATATTAATATTAAATTATATTTAGTTTATTTATATTAATATTATTAATAAATTATTAATTTAATATAAATTAATTTATTAAAATTTATATTATTATAAGTTATAAGTAACTTAGTTTAATATTACTAAATATTATATATAAATATTATTCCTATATAATGTAAAGTTTTAAATATAATAGTATTCGTTGTGCGCCTCTTTACTCGCTATTTCTCTGCTCTTTTAATAGTGACCTACCTTGCTTAGTAGCTTAGAGACGGGATCTCTGTCTAAGGGTTGTAAGAGCAACACCTAAGCGACTTCCGTGCTTCTACGAAGTCGGGAGACGGTGGGCACACTTCACGCGGGATGTTCCGGCAGTAATATCACAAGTACACGCACAGAGCCCAAGATCACAGTATGGAGAAATCAGTGGAGGTCAGCAGAATTTGTGCTGATAATTGGGTATCGTTGTGGTAAAAGCTACGCCCGATGTGAAGAACATCCGATCTTCTCCCTAGCGCAGAGTCGGCGTCTATACGCGTCCAGACCAACAAAGCAACCCAGTGACATTGCGAAGGATTTCCTGGCTCCGGTGCCTCCTTGAACCCCACAGTCGGGGAAGCAAAGCCATTGGGATCAAACAAAAGTAGACCTTGGGTTCCAAGCTAGAATAACGCCGCCTGACAAAACACAAACATCTTCATCTTCTTCCTAGCTCCCTGCTCAGGTGGGTGGGTGGAGAAATGATGAGATCTGACAGCGACCGATACATGTCGGTAGCGATCATACAGGGGCGAATGGCCAGGCGCATTGCGCCTTCAGCCTCATGCTCATCGGAACTTCTTCTCGACATTCACTAACAGTTTCCCAGCACTGGGCCTGCCGTGGGCATCCTTCAGGTCGATGAATCGATACCCTGGTTGCAACCGATCAAGTCTGATGCAGGCCCATGCGGCCAACCTGTCCTTGACGAGGCCCTCGTCCTCAATCTTAAATCTAGTGATTTGGAGAAGCATCAGCATATGACATATCTCACACATGGAACGCCAGTGGTGGTTGTGGATTTGCAGAAGGAACCTGTGCCACTGGCTGCACGAATCGGGGCACCAGAGCTACACCAACACGCGTCGAGGCTGGCGGCCGAGCGTTTCGGGTGACGGAGCTGGGCAGACGGTACCACGATCTCGTCTCGGACAGCTGCTGATGAAAGTGACGATGAGGCGGGCAGTATGGCTGACAAGCACAAGCCACACATGCAGCGCTTGTGGAGCAGGGGCCACAGGGTGCTAGGGACGTTCCACCACATCTTGAGTGCATGGGCAAGAAGGCGAGCCGCACCATGCGCCGGGTTCTCCACACCGGTGAGCACTCCAAATCTGACAGCAGTGGTCCCCCTAGGCGCCTGTTTCTCGCAGCCCCCTTTGTACGCAAGGGTCGACAGTGCCAACGAGGCCACGCTAAAAGCCATACTTGCAATTCGCGTATCGTTGGCGCCATTGAAGGCTCTGTTCCCCGGCGAGGGCTGGACGGCTATGCCCAAGGGAGCAACCTGATTTGACAAGGGTACGTTACCCGTGGTGTGTGTGGGTAAGGAAGGTCCCGGTAGACAAAAAAAAAGTGACAGATGACAGGAGCCGGAACGGCGGAAACATGTTAAAAACTGCAGGGGTAAAAGGGGCTGCGCTGCTTCCTTGGCAAGGTAAGGCTGTCCTCAATGATAACTCACCTTACGAAGCTCAGTTCCTCCACGACCTTGTCTATCCGCGGGAACTTGAGCTCTTGGCCCATGCCCCAGTCGGGGTTCTCGGTCTCGCTGCTCCTGGTCTGCAACTTGTACTGGCCGTCCTGGACGTAGCCGCTCTTTATGGCCTTCTTCTCGGTGAGCTCCTCGGGCGTCTCGACGTGCAGCTCGCACTTGACCAGTGGCTGGAAGGCGGTACTGTCAGACGTGCTGACGCTCGACACTGTGCTGGCATTGCTGTCGGTGTCGTCCGGCTCCCCAGGCAACGGCAGGAGCTGCCCTGCGAGGATTTTGACGCTGAGCATCAGCGCCCGCCGTTTCCCGGCCTCGGCCTGCGACGTCGTCTCATCACCGCTCAGGTAACCCTGGGGTTTGAGCACCCAGCCCTGCTCGGACTCGAACATGGCGCTGTTGAGCATAATCGCCTCATCGACATGCGCCCGCTGCCAGTTCAAGGCCACCATTTGGACTCCCTTGCGCCAGTAGATCGAGGGGTCAAGGTTGGTCGAGCTGACGCGGGTCGAGTGTGGATACGCGCGCATGAAGTAGTCTCGGTTGTGTATGAACATCTCGCGATGCTTGCTCTGGTGCAGCTTCAGGATCTTGTACTCGTCGATAGAAAATATGTGTGAGAGCGACTTGGCTGCCGGTGCGGAGAAATCCTTGTAGTGCTCGCTGTGTGTGTAGATGGCCAGCTTTCCGAGCGTCTCGCGAATGAGCGATTTGGAGGCCTTCACCACCTGAGCGAGCTCTCCGGTCTCTGTCCTGGTTTCTCCCGCCACTGAGAGTCTCTCATCCTCGGATGCTGAGCCGTCCTCCTCATGAAACATGCTTGTGGGCACCGTGAGCTGACTGCTGCCTTTCTGCATAGTGAAGCCCTTTGGTGCTGCTTTCTTCACCTTCACGAGAATCTTCTCCACGAGCTCCTCAAGCCTCGGCTGCCGCGCACTTGGGTCACAACCTTCAAGCGGCTCAGCCAGTAGATGGTCGCCCCACTCTTCTTTCATTATGTCGACTATCATGTCCTGCTGCTCCCCCGTGGCGTGGACCTCCAGGCTGATCACGAGGGGCAGTTTGTTCGTCTTGAACGCTGACTCCTTGATTACCCGGCAGACCTCGCGCAAGGGGATCCGCTTTGCGAGGCCGACATCTCCCAGCCCCTGAACGGTGTGGGCGTGCGTCACCTCCGGTTCTATCTTGCGACCACGCGGCTCTCTCGACCTTGATCTTGACCGCGATCTGGAGGACTCTTGAGCCTTCAGCCTCAGGCCCTCGGCTGAGCGTACGTGGCGTAGCGGCGGGCTGAGATCGTTCGGGTCCAGCAGGTCGTTCGGGTCGAGAGATGTTGAGCTGTGGCTCGCTGCAGGTAGCGCCAGGTGCAATGAGCTTAGGCTGGCGCTGGCGAGGCTGACCTTGGAACTTTGCTTACGGTCATGCCTCCTCGATGAGAGCTCGTGCCACTTCTGGTCGATCTTGTCTGCGAATGACTGAGCTGCCGCCGGGAGCGAGTGGATGGAGCTCGTTGAGAGGGTGGAGGCGTTTCGCTTGTGCTTGTGCACATCGCGCCTCGGCGATTTCGACCTGCTGGGGGTCGGCGTCCTTGGCCGTTCTGTATATCCCTCGCCGTTCCAGACATCAATTTCCACGCACCGGCAGTCACCCTCCAGAACGGTCCGGTACGCATCCGCAGAAACCTCGCCGCTGAGCTGGTTACCCAGTCCGATGTATGTGTTGTGACTGCTGCTGATAAAGTAATTCGTTATGGGCTTCGAAAGATCCTTTTTCCCGGCTGGCTTTAGAGCAACGCTGTAGTCATGCAGCCATACGTAGACGAAATCGCCCAAGCTATACTTCTCCTTCTCAAGGGGCCGGACGATGCCACCTTGCGACTCAGCAAGGAACTCCTCCAGCTTTTCTCGGGTTATGTAGTCTCCTTCACGGCCTCGAAGAGAGGTGAATATGCGCTCGATATGCCTGTGCGTCGATTCTTTGAGCAGGGGAAGGTCCGGGTGGTAGTTGAGCGAGAAGGGGGCGGCTCGTAGGGTGTCGATCGGAGAGGTTGCCTCGCTTAAATCGTCGCTAAAGGTGGCCGTGGTCGTCTCGTAGTCAAAGTCCGTCTTGAGCTGCTCCGACTTGCTATGTTGATGTTGACCGTGTATTTGTTGCTGATGAGGGTTCGGCCCGCCGCCCAGCGCAACCATCTGGAAAAAATGTTTCCATGCCGTGTGCGCACCAAACCTTGGGCTCGGCGTCGGCCCTCCCAATCTTGCCGCCGTTCCGTCTTCGATTCTAGCAGTAGCTCTGGCCCCCCTATACGGCCACATTGCCGGGTGGGTTTGAGCGCGCTTCCGTGCTCCCTGCTCGTGGGGGAAAAGGGCGGAATGCTGTCAGTCGAGCTCTCTTTATCTCGGTGCAGACACACGACTATCGTCGGGGATTGACTCGGGTAAGGGCAAATTGGACTGCCAGGACGGGATTTACGGGATAATTATTGCTGTCGATGGTGCGCGCGAAAAGCAAGGTATGCACAGGACCTCTCCACACAGGGGGGGAAGGAGGGAGCTCTTTGCTCTTGTTTGTTTTCTTCTTTTGCCTCTGCTGTAGGCCGGAGGACTTACGAGGCAACCCATGGGCAAAATGATATGATGGGTGGTCCGTATTTGCGATGGCGTCTATCCGGCCTTGCCTGTTCAGGGGACGGGCGGAAAGACCGGGGGCCCGTCCTGCGAGATTCAAGATCTGCGAGGCGTGCAGAATTTATGGGGACCAGGCTGCAGCTGGCAGCTGCAACCCCCGTGTTGGTCAGGCGGGTCTCGCTCCTACTTGGGTGCCGGGCTGGGGAGCTTGGCCGGGTTGGACATGGCAGGTTGTTGTTATCGTGCGTGGCGTCACCGTATAAAAAGTCCCCACGAGGTTGACCGAGAGGAGTCATCAGATGGAAGAAGTTGAAGAAAGAAAGAAATGTAAGAAGGCACAAGCGATTTGTCAGAGATATGGAGAGGCGAGAGAGAGAGAGAGAGAGAGAGAGAGAGGTAAGCATTGATCAAGTCCCCGGGTTCCTCAGCCAAGGAATAGGGATGGATCAGATCGAGAGGATGCTTCAGCTGAGGCAGTGGGTGGCGCCCTACTGCAACTTAGCCGTTGGCAATCAGGAACACAACACACAGCGCGTCACGGCACATGCCTAGGTTACGCAGCCAACGCTGATGCCAGAGCCTTGCCCTCGCTGCAGTGGGCGCCCTCCCTCATGCCAGCCTGCGAGCCTGATTGTCCATGTGTGTCTTTCATGCTCTCTGCTCGTCCAGCAAATAAAGTTGCGGAACAATTAACCAGGGGGCCCCAATTTCACGCCCGCGATTGGATCTCTGGTAGGAAACTCCCGAGGCGGAACCCAACTGCTTAGACGGGGTCCAAGACCTGAGACGGCTTTCTGGGAGCGGTGGAAGGGCAGTTCCCTGTGGCAATGTGGATACTGCGGCCGGGCTTCCCAAGACGAGTGTTGTCTGCCAGAACCGGCGGACACGACAGCCACGCACGCACGCACGCACGCACGCACAAGCTGCCTGCCTGCCTAGACGTCGGTGGTGTTGTGAGCTTGGTGGCTTAGGTGGTGCAGCAGGCCAAAAGAAGATTGACTTGAATGCTGACGGTCTAGCCCATCACAGAAGCAGCATCATTTCGCAGCCGTCTCCAGCAAGTGTGGAGAAGTACCTTCTTGCTACATCATTGGGCCCCGGGTTTCCAGATGGGCGGATGGGACGGTCTTGCCGCAGGGCTGATCAAACCGTCCCGGTCTGTGGGGGCGGCTGTCGCTTCGACCCTACTGTGTAAACGCAGAACGGGCGCCGCAGCAACACCATACTGCATAGCTTGCATAGGTATGCTTGCATGCAGTGTATCAGCTGAAGAAGTCGACAAAAGTCTCTGGGCTGTCCCCGGCCTCGCCTTCTCCCCTCGCTAGTGCACAAGGTAGAGATCACGAGCTCATGCGCACACGGGCCATCTGGTTTGGCTTTGGGGCTCTCGAGAGGCCAAGCGTGGCGATCAAAGGCGAAGGCTGCCCCTGAATCCTAGGCCAGGGAGCCCGGTTTGGACATTGTGGAGAGAGAGCCAGACTTGCCCTGCTTGCCAGAGCGGATCGGCACCTGTCCAAGTTCCGTTCCTGGCGTTTCTATTTTCGGGGCCGTCACTCTGTTTGTTGAGGTCATGCTTTTTCGTATCTGCCGGCCTGCCATCATAGCAGCTCAGACATTCTTCGTTTACCCTCTGATGTCGCTGCGCGGGAGGCGAGGCTGCTTGGAATGAGATGACGGCCACAAACACAGAACAAGAGACAGGTCAGATCGGGGCCAATGGCGTGGGATGACTTGAGATGACAGCTGGGGGCGCAGCTGCGGGTGCAGCTGCTGGGCACCAGAGCTTGCATCCCTGGCTGGCCAGCCCCAGCTTGCTGTGAGCCACACGTCATTGGCTCCAACGCAGCAAGCTGCTGACCACCAGACTCGGCCGCGCCCTCAGTGCTGCACCTGCACTGCAGAATTTGACAGCTTCAGCCACTGCACGCTATCGGTCTGCAAGGGCCTTTATCCTCTTCCTCTTCCTCGTCCTCACCTTGGCACCGACTCGAGCGCAAACACGTCCTGGTCTGATACATAGAGCATTGACAACCGCGCCCACCTCCATCCTCCCCAACATGGCCGAAAAGAAGACACGGCGTGACCATGAGAACGAGGTTCGATCCTGGGGCTTCAACCATGTCTTTACATGGTCCGACAGCCCCAACGCCCACTACCCACCGCACTCCCATGCAGGCGTCACAACACACCTTATCCTCAAGGGCCAGTTGACCATCACCTACCCAAAGGATGATAACCCTACCAGGCAGACCCTTGGCGTGGGAGAGCGGTGGGACGTCGATGCAGGCAAGGTACATGAGGTCTGGGTGGGGTCCGAGGGCTGTACCTATGTTATTGGGGAGTGAGCAATGCCTGACTTCATAGGCGCACGGTTGAGAATGCCATCATCATGTGTAGTCAAGACAAATTGTTGTCAGAACGGATGGCTGGAAGAATCTCTTCTGGCCAGGGAATCTTTGCTTCTATGAACCCGAGTTCTACGGCTAACTTGAGGTTCGCTGACGAATGGCTGTACGAGATCAAAGTCATCGAGCCTAAAAGCAAACCAGTCACTTTTGTGATTGGTTCATCAATCATGGAAGACAGATGGTCTTGCGCACATTACCAGATACTTGTCTGCTTACAACCCCATCGGCCCCGGTCTCAAGAGCTACATGCCAGGAAAACAGTCGCATGATTCACAGCCTGTTCCACATAGGTCCTCCTACTCCTTCAGACTAATTTATGTGATAAATTCCATTAGGAGAACCTCTCTGTAAATGAATCCTTTTCTCCCCCCTCCACCCAACAGAATAACCAGGCAAAGGAATAATATCCCATAGGACAACGTCCCACAGGGCAATCTAACTACTTCCCATAGCATATCTTACATGTAACACCTCCCGTAGGATATCCTCCTCTTGGTTGACCTGCTTTTGTGCGATGATGTCCTATGGGACAACTCGGACTGAAAAGTCCTCCGGCCGAAAAATTACAAGCAAAGAGGATCTTACCCATAGCGCAGGCATGCAGCTCTGAGACAATATCAGACCGGACCTGGGTGTTTTGAAACAGACCTCGGGATGGAAGCACACACGCAATTTCACATTGCTGACATACTAAACGCTGCATGGACTTTAAATGAAGAAATACCCTAGATATGTCAAGGTCTTTCTTTTAAAAGCCTTAGGTATAGAGCTACTAAAATCTAAAAGCACTCTAAAGGGGCCCACTAACGTAGCTGCGAACACTACCTTATATCTTATATATTAGCAGCCTCTAAATTATAATTAGACTATTACAATATATATAATATTAGTCTATAGTATAGTAGAATATACTTTATAGATAGATATATAAGTTTTTAATTAAAGATTTAAGCCTTCTTTACTATAGGTCTTAAGGACCGTCACAATAGAACTAGCTATAGTTGTGACGGTCGGCTCTTATTAGTGCTGAATTCGAAGTCTGGGGGACTTCGAATTGTGGTCTTTTGGCCGGGGCGCCTGTTGCAGCACTGCAGTCACTGTCTTAATAGTATAGTGGTCGCTCCCGTGACAATAGCCCCCATGCACCTAGCTAAGGGGTTTAGCCAAAAGAAATTAACCGCCAAGATTATATCATCTTGCCCTCTACCTGGGGAATGAAGCTACTGGACAGTGTTGATAGATGCGCCCAACCAATCATCAGCGCGCAGCCCATGAGTTGACGAGGTTCGAAGACACATCTTCTGCCAGTCTCTATACCGTGAGAATCAAATCCTCATTGCCTTTCCAAAGTGGGTATCTTGCACTTCTTTTTTCTTTCTTAATCAAGTATGGGTGAAGCGCTAAAATTTGGATCTCTGGAGAACCAGACATGGCCTCCATCTCCCACTGCTCACCAGTCTATTGCTGTGTTCCGATGCATTGACATTCGCATGCCGAATATGCTCTTTCGGTAATAAATTTTAGCAGTTGACCCTAGGTTGTAGAAGAATAGAGCAATTCGGACGGAAATAAATTGACTTAATTACATTCTACCTCGACACTGTGCTGTACTAGAGGCCCGGCAGCACGCCCAACTCTTCTCTCTTTGCATTTCACATAAACTTATAACAGGAAAGACTTTCTTAACTAAGATCTTCTTCAAAAGAATATCCTACGAGCGTGAACCCCTAGCATGTTATGCCCTACGTGGAGATAATACCCTGGGGATCATCCCACAGGTGATTATTATAAGAGGTTCAATTAGTTCACTGTGTATGGCTTCGGCCGTATACAGGATAGAAACTAAACCAATCAAATTGTTCCATAAGGGGCTCTTCCATAAGAGATTATACTATACGAGGTTGAACTTTAAGAGATCACCCCATGAGGGGTTTTCAGACGTGAAGTCGTCCCATGGGAGGTGATTCTATAGGGTTTTGGGAGAAGGATCTTAGTGTCAGAATGGAGGCCGTGAGATAATTTTCAGCTTGATGTTTGTAGTCACAGTATATGTGGGCGCATACGAAAGTTGTACATGCTCACATTGACAAATGCATTATTCACAGTCAGAACCGGAACTGATTGAAGCAGGCCTGCTACAATTTGCTAAGAGAAAAGGAAACTAATAGAATACACATAGACAAAATCGCTGCCAATCTATGGTTGACTGAAGAGAGAAATCATACACATCCACGCATCTAGGCGTGGGACGCACCATGAAGCCCTGGGCCTGGCTTATTAAGCCAGAGCCTCGCGAACCTTGGACTCGAAGTTGCCGTCCTTGAAGGGGACGTTGGCGCTGCCGAAGTTGGTGTCCTGGAGTGCGGTCTTGGCCGCCTGAGGCATCGCGTCCCAATCAGAGATGGGGTATGTCTTGCCCACGGTATCCGTGAACTGCAACTCGTGGTTGGTGGGGAACGTGGTGAAGTATTCAACCTTGGGGCTGTTGCCTTGCATTTGGGGAACGCCGCCGGCGGCCTTGCTGTAGCCGCTGTGGCTGGACGCAGCCGCACCAATGATCTTTGGGGTTGCTGCGTTCGGGTCGTCGACCTGGATCACGATGTTCTCGAAGTCGTCTATGGTACCATGTTAGTTTAATGACTAGAAATCAGGGATTGTGTGTATCAATCTGTGAAAGCTACTTACGGCGATGACCGCCAGCAGTATCACCATCAATAGGCTGATCTTTTGGCATGTACCACGAGTACATTACTACGGTTTTGCCGTCAACAGTACCAGCTCGAGCATAGGTTTGACCCTTGCTGGTCTGCAGCATTAGGAGTCAGCCATCAAAGAACCAAAGAAGTAGCTTCATAGGAATGTGGCGTCAAGCGGGCCACCAGGTGGTCATAGGCTGTACTGAATCCTGCAGCCCTTAAGGTAATTGTTACATAGGCTGGAGGGGGCATGTTTGTCCATGAGGGGTAAAGATTTGTGTCCACAAGCTACTTACGTCCCTGCAACCACCAGTTCCACTGCCAGTGTCTTGAAGTCCCCCGCTGGTGTCACCATTGTCCGCAACGGCGGGGTCTTCATTCATTAGGTATGTTAGTCTAATTCAGAACTCAAATCTGTGATGTATATATGGTCCAAAGAAACTGAGAATAGAAGGAACGCTGAGTAGTGGACCTCGGGAGTATTCACGTACAAGGTTGGCAGCCATGAGCAATATGGAGCAGAGGGTTAAAGGTCTCGATTATCTTGCCGAGGCCGCCGGTCTGAATCCGCTGCGCAGCAGGGGCAATAGAGTCATGAGCAACCGTTGCGCGGGCTTCTAGGAGCTCAGTAGGTGCAGCGGCGGCGGCGGAGGCGAGGGCCAGGATATAAGAGATCTTGAACGAAACCATTTTGGAGGAAGTGCAAGCAATGGATATCTAGAGATGCTGAAGCGACTGTGAGCCAAGTTTGAGGAGGAGGTTAGAGTTGTGTGTTGATGATGGTCTGAAGAAATAACTCGTGGAGTGGGTAGACGGCTGGTCTTTATAGTTGATTTCCGATCGAGGCCTATCTTTGGACTATCTTAACATTATGTTTGCTCTGGGCTTTCACTGAGTCTTTGATGATGTCGTCTCAACCTAGAAGACAACAATCAAACAGAACTCACGAAGTATGGTCGGCCGCCCACGCTAAGCACCGCCAAAAGTAGGATATCACTATACTGTGGAGCCTCTATTTTGCCAAGTTTGCTCGCGATAGGCTCGTTAAACGCAGTAAACATGCATGTGGAGGTTTTCATGCCTTAACGGGAGCCATGTGAGGCCAATCGCAGTAGAAGAGGATCATAAGTTGTCCCGGAATCTCGGCGTCATCTGTGATTGCGTGCGGCGTCCGAACTCATCGTCTCCTGAAAGGGGGTCCGCGCGCACTTCAAATTTTGGGTGTATGATCAGATGGTTCATCGGAAACATGTGTGTTGCGGCTGAGCTGCTATACTAGTATTGTGTGTTTTATGGCTGAAGTGTCAAGACCAATGTTTAATGTGTAACCTTGGGCTTGTCGACAACTAATGTGCTCTAAATATGGACTTCTTCGTCTTACGCAGTTTCGACAGCACAGTTTCTTCGTGCTATAGTGCAAAGAGAGCAAAATATGTGAAAGAAAGTTGAACAGCCGGAGGAAGCACTGAGCATCGTGGATGCCTAGGTAGACGGACTTGAGACAGAATGATGAGAACATTCTCTTTCCTTACATAATCACTTTTGAACATTAGGTGAAACACAATTTCTTGAGCACTAAGTGACCTTGCATAGTAGAGACACAGTTGGAGGTTCACGAAAACACCCAAACCAGGGTCCTGCTCAAGGCAGGGTCTGGAACGCCTTAGCATGGCTCGTCGCCTATCCACTTGCGCGCTGCTCTTTGGCTTTCGGGCGCTTGGTATGTGCCGTGTCTCCGCGGTCATCAGAGGTTGGTATTTCGTTCCGGTACACGCATGAAGACGTTGTCTAAAAGGTTGACAGGTTGTTCGTTCGGTTCCTTAAATGGCTGAAACGGCCAAGTCCCGAGGTCCCTTAGCCATAAGTCCATTGCTGGACGAATGACTCAAGCGATTCCCAAAAAGAGCGTTATTCGGCAGTCTAGCAGCGTATAGTCTGAGTTTTTAACCGTACTTGAGTAGTTTATTTGTCTGTATCCCAGGATCCACATACCCGACTCTTCTCCAATGGGAAACGTGCCGCAGCTCATAGCGTTTGATCTACACAGCCGCATGAGCTTGTTATAAGCCACTTTAGTTCTAGACGTCTTGGGTCATTCTGTCAAACCCGTGACAGCCGGGGAAGGTCGCTCAACTCCCGAAATCAACTGAGTCAAGCGGTGTCTGTAGGCCGAGCAATGCGAACAATGCGAATTGTTCGTCCACGTTTACTACAGGATCTTGCAACTGTATGCATCCGAGGAGGGTCTTCACGAATGTTCCCATGGGTCTTTGCTACCTGCATTGAGACTATCCTCGTAGTTTCGACCTGAATGGTGACGCCCGTGGCCTGGAAATGGTTGATTTGTGGTTCCGGTCAGTTCCGACTGCTCAAATTTACCGGTAATTAACGGGGTTATAGCACGAACACTTGCAACAGCCCATAGCTGCATGACGTTTGTTTCTTAAGCCAAGTTGCAGGAACGAGCACGTGAGCGAGGCAAACGAGGCAAAACCGGCCCGAAGGATTAAATCAGCAGATCAAGAGGGTTGCCAGGCCCATCGCTGCATGAAGGCCAAGGCTGGCAATGGCGTGGGAAACCTAGGTTAGGCGACGACGACATTAAATTATTCTAATTTTAATCTCTTATATATGACTTGCTCATGAGCGAACCGCAGTCCTTGGTAGTCCATCAATTCAAAAACCAAAATGCATCGAAAAACATCAGATTTGGCAACATCTTGTAGGCCTGACCCCTCGAGATGCACTCTCTAGTCACATCTGTATATCTTCACTCTATTTGCTACCATGACCAAAAGCAGTTCCTTGCAAACTATATTCACGCTATGTAATGAAACATTTAATCGGGCCAAGGCTCTGATACGGAAGAGGTCATCACCAACAATAGAGGACTGCACGAGGCCTGGGCACTGTCGAATGGGAGCAAGTATCATCCGAGCGCAAGCCACACTGCTGAGCTGGTAGCACCTATTTTCCTTCTGAAGCTAAAATTGAAAAAGAAAAAGAAAAAGAAAAAAAGACGGCCAGTAATATCCTCCCTGTACAACACGACTTTTACTTATACCACCACAGGGCGATCTTGTTTAATCACCTGATGGTCTAGTACCCTCTGTTTCGAATAGCCCCGATTAATGACATGCCTCAGCATCTAATACGAATTTGAGCGGTACTGCTCTTCTTGGATCGACGAAACCATGCTTGACACTCTAGACGAGAAGGTGTGGCCCGCAACGCGATAAGGAAAACGCTGATAGCTCTGCGAGCAGTCCCATTTCGAAAAAACAAAACGAGCACGTTGATAGACATCATGATGCTTGAGTGCTGAGATTGAGAATCTGAATTATAGGAAAAGAATACTTGTGTCAGCGAGTGCTCCATGTTGAAAACAAGCCCCTAAACAAGACATGAGTAGAGCTGGAAGGCTTGTTTTGACAGAATGCCAATAGAATGAATTCCTTTGGGACCCTTGGGAACTTTGGAAGCTTCGGTTGAGGCCAGGCTTGGACCCTGCAGGACGGCTGAACGGTCGTTCGTTCGTTCGTTCGTTCGTTCGTTCTACGGCGGCCCCACATCGTTGCCCGAACCGGCTGGGGCCGCTACAGACCAGGGCTAAGGAGGGTGTAGGCTAGCGTGGATGGCTCCACCTCTAGCTCCAAGCTTGAGCTCCTCGCAATGAAGTCACCTCAAGTCGCCTCGGCCGTGCCCCACGGGGTTGCCTGAATTAGACCAGGAACGACTCTGCCCATGGCCACAGGTCGTGAAGATGGCAGGAAAAAGGGTAGCATCGTGAGTTGAGGAGGTCATCCGAGGCACGACGGGTCGTTTTATGTCGTCGTCCGGCGCGGGCACCTGCATTCTTCCCCTGGTTGCTAGGAAGCCAGGGCTGCATTCGGGTGGCTGGTGTCGCCCTCTCACCCCACAATCCCAACCACCGAGCATTCTGGCATCGCATCCACCTCTCACCCAGCCTCCTTCCTCGCCGTCGTGTCGGTGACATCGCTGCGACAGGGTCCAGCATGGTTGAGCGTGGCCCACCTCACCTCCTAGCTGCCAGCAGCACCGAGCTGTCGCCAACCACATGTCACCAACTGCATCACACATCATGCAGCCCTCCTAACCTGCATTGCAGCTCCCGCCAGCAATTGGCCCGTCATTGCCTCCAGGTGGATGCCTCGTGTTGACTGCCCTGCCCCGTCCTGCCCTGCAATGCACAGCACACCATCGCGCTTGCCACCATCCGCACGCACTCGCACGCATTGGATCATTGCCTAAACAAACGCCCCGTCATGACATTGCAACCCGCGAAGCATGAACTTTCAAAACCTGAACTTCGACTACGTGGAGCCACCTCGTAAGTGCCTGTCGCCTGTCTTCAACACTTACTCCTGCGCTTAGATTGTCCTCCTCACCTTTCTACCCGCCGACCAATTCCCTTCATCCACATCGTCCAACTTGACTCACTCTCGTTTGCTCGACAGTCTTCGAAGCTACGCGCCGATATCTCACTACAGCAACAACTTCAACCTCGACCAGACTGTCAGCCACCTCTCCCCACCATGGTCCCATAGACGACACAGAACATGCTTCACTCAAACAAGCATCTCTGTCACCTCAGCCATCGCTCACACCCCACGCCTTGAGCTCGCCTTCGTCCGCGCTCTCACACTCTTCGTCCGAAATCTACGGCCCTGAGCGGCTCTACGGACGTCCTCTGGTGTCACCCATGGCAAACCAAACCGGACAGCCCTCGCAGGCTTTGCCTCAGCCACAGTATACCCCAGAACAGCTGCGAGTAATTGCTGAGGCACAGCGTCGCCGCTCAGTTCCTGTTGTCCCAATCGCCGGCAGGCCCGCTGAGGTCTTTCGCGACCAATTGGCCCTCGAGGCCGCTCGTGTCACTCCCGGCGTTGATGATACACCTTACATACAATATGCCTTGGAAGCCATGACCCGGGAGCAGCAAGGACAGTCGAACCCGTCGTCTATGATCTCAGAGGGCCAACGTCCTGTCCCTGACCGCGGCCTCGGCTACTACCAGCACCAAAATGCCCCCATCACACCTCAGCCAGCCTCTTCTCGCTCGCGAAATTTGACAGGGCACAATGAAGAACAGAGCGCGCCACTTCTTGCACCCGCTCCTGAACTCACGCCAGCTTCCCAACGCTCCTCATTGTCGACTTTGGTGAGAGGCAACAATACAAATGTGACAGCCCCGCCGGCCCAGTCATCACCGGAGGCATGGCGACCGATCGAGCCAGAGCTCATGACAGACGGGCGAGAGAGGATCAACCCAAAATTGGTCTTCAGACCGAGCAGTCTGCGACCCGCACCCATGACCACCTTGTTGATCCTGTGCATCGCGATGATCGGGGCACTGGTCTTTTGCGCAATCTACTCAGCGCGTTCGGCGGGACTTTGGCAGTACTCTGGCTCGATTTACAACGGCCAATACTTCTTATTCCGTGTATTCCCGGCGATATTAGGCGCCGGCATCCTTTTTTACGCTCAGGCTATCGCCACGACTATGATGCGCATACGCCCCTTTGCGAGATTAGCTTCAGCTGAGAAAAAGGGGCGCCAAGATGCCCTCTTTGACGACCTCTACCCCACGTCTTTCCTCCGCCCACAACTGGCGGGCACATGGGATGTACGGGTACCAATGCTCATCACGTGGGTCATGAACATCAGTCTCCCGCTTCAGAGCTGTTTGTTCACCGTCATTTATGTGGACGGCCACTGGCGGTGGGCGACAGTTCAGGGTGTTGCCTGGACCCTGGTGGCGCTGTACATACTGCTAGCTGCAGCAATCGTCATCGAGCTTAGCCGTTGGTTGAAGGGGAAGACTGGAGTGATGTGGGACCCGAGATCGATTGCGGACGTCATTGCCATCGTCTCTCAAAGTGACACCTTGGCAGAGTACAGGGGCACGGAGACTATAAGTTCTAGAGATGCCATGAAGCATGTCTTGCAAGATAGGAGGTTTGACCTTCTTGCCTACTGGACCTCCGCAGAACACAGCAAGCACCACGACTTGTGGTATGCCCTAGGATCTGGCAGCTATCAGGATGCGTGGGGCTCGCCTGCCCTGTTCAGAGAAACCTTTGAAGAGAAGGGCACGGCCCAGAACCACGAGAAGCTCACGCCAGCAGAACGCAAAGCTCAGAGACGAAGTTTCTTGTGGGATGGCATCGAATATTCCTCACCGGACTTGCCGACCGTCCGCTACCGATACATGCCGCTATGTTTGATGAACCTCACGCTCATATGCTTCATCGGCCTTGGCCTGATGATCATTTTGGCTGTCTTCGTGGTTTCCTTCATACCAAGCACCAGGATCACCAATGGTTTTCTTCCTCGCCTCTCAGCGGCGCCCATCGAAGGCGCGTTTTCAGCAGCAGACTTTCTCTACAGCTTTATCCCAGCACTTCTGGGACTAATTCTGTTCATGATTTTCCAAGACATCGACCTAAACATGCGGATTCTCCAGCCCTGGGGCGAACTGAGCAAACCGCCTGGTGGGGGTGCCCTTCCGGAGGCATCTATCCTCGCGGATTATGCGTGCTGTTACCCATTCCAAGGCGCCTGGCATGCTTTGCGAAACGGGCACTGGCGTCTCGCCTACGTCTCGTTCTTTTCAACGCTCTTCGTTCTTCTCCCGATTTTTGCGGGAGGCATGTTCATCGCCCTCACACCAGATGATAACATCGTGCGCGTATTCCCGCAGATCCCGTTATTTGCACTCACATTGGCCCTCCTTGTGCTCTACTGGCTCGCTTTAGTCATACTATACCCGAGTAGGAAGCAATTTCGCCTTCCGCACAAGGTTACATGCCTAGCTGAAATTATCAGTTTCGTTGCGAACGATGACCTGATGAGCGATGAGGCTTTCCAGGGCATGGTCAGGAATAAGACTACGCTGGTGGGAAAGCTTGGGGTGGACAGGAGAGACGATGTGAAGCCGCGATGGGTGTTCAGCGTCGGTGGCCCAGGCGTGAGAGATGGTAGGCTCAGTGTTCGGAAGGTCCGAAAGTTCACGGAGCCGCGTGGTGGTGCGTCCAGGGGTGAAAACGCGAGGCTGATGAGCCCTCGCGGCACCGGGGCGCCGAGTTTAGGCACGGGAACACTGAGCCCTAGGAGAGAGGCGAGGAGAGCGGAGAGAGATGTTCGCATCAGCCCGCAGTACGTGTTTGCTGGAAACAATTAGACGGTCGTCGGATGGTCAGGTCCGGAAATGTCTTTCTTCAGCGACCACCGATCTAGAGGGTGACTTTACTTGCATGGGCACGGCGTTCGTGGTTTGCATTTGATTTTAAACTTCACCAGGGACGACGGACAACGCTTTTATGTGACGAAGACTTACGTACGATACGAGCGACTTTTGGGGATTTATATAACCTCGGGACAGAATTGGTACGAGACATAGAGTTCAGGCAAATCTGATCGACTTCGCTCGATTGGTAGATCCTGCAGACAGAGCGGACATAGTAAAGTGGATGACTCGATAAGCCCGTAATAATAATATTGATAAGCCCCCAGGGCCCTGTGCTGCTAACATCGACACACTGAATTCAAGCTGGGAACAAAACAGCAAGCACGTCCGACGACGCGCCATGGAAGAGTCCCGAAGAGAGCCTATGAAACCACACGCCTTGACTGGAGATGGTGCCTTCGCCGGTGTCTCTCAGGAAACGCAATCAATGTCAACAAGATTCGCAACTGCAGGAATTCGTGGCTGGAAAGTTGACTTGGCCCGAACCGCCAGCAGTCGGAATTATTCCGTCAGAATGCTGTCGACCTCCCGCCCGCTGGCGATGCTGGCTGGGGGAGAACAGGCATCGGTGAGATCTTTCAGGGCATATCATCAGCACTTGGGATAATCCGAAAATCCCCTCGCAATATCTTCCAGGATGGCAACCAACAGGGCATTCGGATGCAGCATTGGGAGTAGACCGAGATTCCTCTGGCTCCCCTTCAACAGTGTTACCGCATGTAGCTGTAGATCCCGACGTGCTTGTATACACTGTTCTGCTGCTGAGCCCTGCGAAGTCACCTTGTGCGGGCATCAAGACTACTTCTTTGCGTCGTCGTTGCTGCGTAACAGACAGATCTCGCTTTGAGTCGCCTTGGCAAACTGCGGCCACGCGGCTGGGGCTGCAGGGAAGACTCGGTCTATTGATGACGGAGGTGGGTCTGCAGTAGCTCCCAGGCGATCTGCAGATCGCGTAGGACTTCCTGGTCGTCGAACATCGCGGGCTACCCACCTGCATTCGTCTATCTGTCATCGAAACGGCCCTTGCATGAGCGCAACAGTGCGTGCAGGTGAGAAATTTTCAAGGCGAGGCATGGGAAGATCGGTCGAATCCACGACTAAGGCAGCCTCTGCCATCATGTCTTCAAACGGACCATCACCTATCAGGCCTGTGGTCATGTAAACGGCGGCAGATGGCGCACCTACGTCTCACAGGCAAACACGGGGCTGCAAGTATGGCAAACCTGGGCCGCTCGCGTGGCATGTTCAACTCGGTATCATCGATTGTGTCACTATCCGCCGGATAGAACATGCAAGATACAGCACATTAATCACGGAGAATGCAGTCTGCCTTCTCGGAAACGAGCGGGTGACCTCGCGAGACACAGCGAACAATATCTGGCTTGTCCTCCTGGCTCTCCGCGTGAACAACAAAGGGACTGCAGCCTCAGGCACAGGAGCATCGATGATGGATGATGAATTAATGCAGGCCAGCCCCTCTGCATGCACTTGCCCTTCATGCTCGGACCAGTCTCTCAGAACCTGGGTCGGCATCATGGCCCAGCGTGTGCCAATAAAAGTTTACGTCAACCGAAACCAAACGAGACACTGAAGACATGTCGTCTTCAGCCTCCAAGATCATCCAGGCAAGCCTGGGCCTGGCTTCCAAGTCTGCCGTCTTCCTCCTACGTTTCTATCCCTGCTGTCGTTGCGAACTTTGTGTAGGCACTTACCATAGGTACTGTCTGCCTGTGGTTGCAGGCCCATATCCAATCGGCTTGTGTTCTCCGTCCGGGGAAAGGGCGGAGCAGTATGTCACTCTCTGCAAGGCATATCATACGCGGCGTAGCGTGGCGTAGCGCGATGCAATGCCACCCGCCTTTCGGATGTGAATCCTGTCTCTGTGGCTGGGCAAGTACCCCGGGAGCTGTCGTCTGTCCTTGTTGAGCCTGGACCGTCTTTCTCTGCACCCCTTCACCTTCCAGACTCCGCCTCCTGTGTCTGGCCGTGTCTGGCCCAAGGAACCAAACCGCCGAGAGCGTCGGATGATTCTCTGCCTGGACTGTTCAAACGGTGCCTCGTCAGCTGAACCGCCCGGTCAGTTTCGACAGGTGACAGTTGGAGCTCGCTGGGGAGGCAATGGTAGCCTTGTGGCTGTTGGGGCCACCAGTTCTGCCTGTTCGACTTGTCACTTTGGTTGGAAGGGGTTGCAATGGAGAGTCAAGAACTGCGACGCGCGCTGTTCCTGTAGTTTGACTAAATGCAGTAGGTGGGAGTGCGGCGGTCCTCGACTGGGCAGAGTTGAAGGCCTCGATACGCGAGCGGGAGATCGACGTTACCGTGCCAGGTGGTTTTGCGCATCAGCCCCTTAACAAGCGTGATCTCGCCGTTGAGCAGGGCTGTCACCCAACTGATGGATGGGTCGATGTCTCGGTGCTCGAGGAGCTCAGACGGGGAGGCTCCCTCGACCGAGATCAGCATCCGAACACATTTGGATGGACTGATCGACTCCTCAAAGGGAGAGTCTTCTGGCCCAGAAACCTGCTGGCGCCGCTTTCTGTCGGGAGTCTGACGGCCTAGACTTGGGCTGTTGAGCTCGCGTGACAGATTGGGCGCGAAGAAGTGAGAGAAATGGGTAGTTCGACCCTAACGTGCAGTCTCATGTGTCTGTCCGGCGGCCGGCAGGCTCTGGTTGTACATGGCCAGTCTTTCTGTCTTACCGCATCAGGAAAATCGAGTTCAGGGTTGAGGCGATGAGAGCTCCTGTCAACTTTGGCCTGCTGTTCTACATGTCACTTGTTTGTGACACTGTCAATTCCTCACTTTTATAAAGTGATCGAACATCTCTGCTCTTGCTCTTATTTGCTTTTTCCCCAGGGTCGTCCGTGCTTCCCGGAGCAGTCTCACCAGCTTTGCGTTTCATGCAACCACTTCAGAATGACATATCGGGAAAAGGAAGAAAAAGAATCGACAATCCGCAGGGGGTCGCAGAGGCTCCCGCTGGCGGAACTCCTGACTCTCATGCACCTCTGACGTACTTGGCCGGGTAAGGATATCGGGCAAGCATGCTTGCGTTTTCTTTCCTTCTGACCTCAGTCGTTTGTATGCACACCATACGCGGGACGAGGCCTGCCTTGCTGCATTCCGAAACCGAGACACCTTCTCCCCTCCCTTCTAATATTCCGACGTGTAAACCGGAATGGAGGGTAGCTGTGGACATATGATCTCGGTACTTCTCCTTGGCTGGGGAGACTAGCTTTGACCCAGGTCACAGTACTTGTCCTGGCATTCCTGGCTGCTCCATTCCTCACACCGTGTTGTTGTTTTCTCTCGCGGCATATGCCTTTCAATGCCCATGAGCGCAGTGAAGCAGCGTCTGCTGCTATCAATTACATATATGGCCGATCCTGCCATTTTGAAGCCTTCGTCGGCCCCCTTAACCGGGTCTCGAACTTCGTCATGAGTCCATCTTTGCTCCATCCCCTGAATTGATCGAAAATCTGGTACCATTTCAATTCGCGCAGAATTTCCGCAGCTGTGCCGGCGCTTGGTCAACTTTTGCTATTTCATGGTCCGTTTCCTACTCGAACCCCGGTCGTGATGGAGAAACCTACCAGGCTGGCCAACCTCAAGCTCGTCAACAAATACTACCCATCCGTATCCAACTATTCATATCCAAGGCACGATTCGATTACAACGCCTCGTTGCGAGCAACCAGTTACTGGTCGCTCTTCGGTCGGCTCGGAATGTTCTGTGCCTGAGATGGTTGATGACCAGGAGTCAGACATCTCGGCAGAGGACACGAACCAGTCTCATATAGTATGTGACGAGACTTTCGATTCGTTCTGGGAGGACTCGGAGGCTTTTTGGGGCATTGAATCTGGAGAGAAAAACAACACAGTACTCATCGGTCCGATCACGCACTCCACAGCTTCTCAGCAGGAAGGCGGCAGGACGCTTCCGCCGGAAGCTGGTCGGCATGCTCCACACAGGAGCGTAGATGACGTTGAGAATGATCCAAAGCCATGCTGGCCTCTGGTAGCTACTGGCCCTTGCGTCGCACCGACACCAAAACCATCTAAAGCCAGCTACTCTCTTTTTCCGCCGCCGACCGCAGCACCGCAACAAGGCCTATTATTTAGGCGGCCGGGTGGTGGCCAAACAAGGAATGAAGGTCACTGTGACACGATGAAACAGCTCGCTCCAACAGTCTCGTTGCCTCTCCCCAACAGACGCAAGAAGCCTAGGAAACTTCATCTCCCGGCTTCGGATGGAGCCATCCGCTATGACAGCTCGTCGTTGACGCAGTCAGCCCCCGGCACTCCGACCTTCCTGATAGCATCGCCCACTGCTGTTGCCTTTTCCAGGCGGAGTCAACAGACTCTTCCTTCGCAGAGAAATTTCAGTCTATCAAGGGCCCACTCAGATATCAAAATCGTCCACTGCCCTTCCTCAGACATCGTTTCACAGACGCCACCAATGCAACTCGCCGTACCAGCCCAGTCTCAAGATGTGCCTCGTGGCCGGAAAACACACCAAAGGACTCAATCGCAGCTGCGGCAGTCGATTTCTGCGAATGAGGTACCTTCGACTCCAGGGACCACACTGTCACCTGTCGACAGCGCTGCGCAGGTGTCGCATACCCCGTCCAGCAACTCACGGCCTACCACGCCGCAGACACAGCAGACGGTGATGCCCGTGTCAGTCTTTGATTTCGACTCGGACTCGGACTCGGAAGCCGACAGCGCCGCCAATTTCGCGAGGAGGATCGTCAAGAATCTGACGCCGCACAAGCGGTCTCGCAGCGCGTCTGCCGCGCCTCGCTCTCGCAAGGGCAGCGACATTGCCGAGAAACAGCTGAGGAGGGCACGTGCCGATACGGTCACGTCTACCGTAGACGAGCAGTCGCCGCTGTCCAACGAGGTGATCGGGCTTGACGATAAGGATAATGATGGGCCGCACGCCGTGCCGTCTCTAAGAAGACAGAAGAGTGAAGTTTTCGGGAATATTTTCGGGCGAAAGAGGTGATCATGCCTCGGAAATTCTAGCAGTTGGAATACATTAGATACGAAGAAGCATTGGTATCGTAATGATTGGATGACCTGGAAGATTATGACAAACACGGTTACTTGGATACACAAAACTATCTGAAAAGCGTTGACACAAGACTGCTACAGAACTTATTGCTAGGGTGACGGACTTTTAGAATAAGGCTCACCCTATTCTTATACGGCTGTATATTCCTCAAAGCAGACTGTCGGGTAGCAATGAGTCGTGGAACGCTCTGCATCACTGTCTTCTCCAGACTTTTACGGCATTGGCTGTCAAATCGGATGTATAATTCGTGTTTGAACTTGTTCCATTTTGTGACGGTCCGGCTGTAGGTGCTTGTATACTGCTTGGAATTCAAGTCTTTGATGACTTGAATATCCCGTCTTTCAGCCCAGCGGTCTAGGTTTCAAGCAGTAGTAGGTTCGTGTCACATCTCGAGTATGTTTCTAGAGCTGACCGAGATACCAGCTTGCTGACATTGTCCCCTTGGAAGTGAAAGGTGGCATTTACTATCTGTACTAACGACATAAGGCACTAAGGGTGTGATCACGGAGGAAAGTCAGTGTGGTCTGAACCCCCTACCCAGTAACTTTCTTACCAAGCTACTTGTGCGCGTAACTATACCCGTTCAGGGCTTAACCCAGAAGTCACTTATTCAGCCCTAATTCCATCACCGCCTTCCTATTTTAATATAGTTAGTCTATAGAGAGAAGTTTATACTATTACTACTATAGCTAGTAAGTTATTATCTTCTAAGTTAACTATACTATTACTAAATAAGTATATATATCTACTAGCTACTATAATAGTACTTAGATCTACTACTAGTTAAGCTAGTAAGAGTATTAAGAATACTATTTTACTAGGTACACCTATATAAGTTATATCTAATAATAAAAGTATACCTAATAACCCTTTTAACCCTACCCCTAATATAGCTACTATCCCTACTATCCCTACTAAACTTATTAGTTAAGCTCGCTACTAGCTAAAATTAGTACTAACTGCACTTCTAACTAGGGTAGACCTAGGGAAGTAGAAAACCCTCTTAACTATAAGACCTATACTAAAGTAGAAATATACTCTATTATCCTCTATAGTAATATACTAAGTGGTGTTAAAGCTTATAAGACTATAAGTTAATTAATTTATAGAGCTACTTTAGGAGTATAAGGTAGAAGGACTATTAAATCTATTAAATTATAGGTAATAGTAACCTATCTAGAATAGGCTTATCTAGGTTTTATTAGAGGAGTATCCTTCACTACTATAGTTAGCTAAGTTATTTAAGAGTAAATATAATATAGAGAAGAAGAGATATAAGAGATTTCTAATCTTTTTAATATATTCTAATATATTATTTAATAAGGAAACTAGTAAGGTTATAAGCTTAAAGGAAAACTTTAATTTAATAAAAAAACATTAGCCTAACACAGCTTAGCTTAAATCTACCTTATTAGGGAATAGGGATATATATATAGATATCTTCTAGTAAGAATAAGTAATAGGTAAGGAAATTAATACTTTAATATAAAGAGAAGCTTCTACTAATAATTTTAGTATAGTTAATAAGAAAAAGGAGGAGTTTAAGGGTATACTAGTAGCTAGGTAGTGCTATACTATACTAGGAGAGTTAGGTAATCTAGATTATACCTTAAAGGCTAGTAATATCTTATTATTTTCTATTAGAACTATAATTCCTTTTCTAATAGTATAATAAGTAAGAGAAGATACTAATAATATATTAGATAATAGTTTAATAACTATAATTACCTAGATAATAAAGCTTATAAAGGTAGATAATATTAGGTTAGTGTTAGAAAACCTATAAGCTTACTATAGAGGAAAGGATAGTTAGCTAAGTCTATATAGTAATAGAGTAGTTATCGCTTACTTATAGAAATTTATAAAGGATCCTTTTAAAGCTATATTTTAGAATAGTATAGGAGAAGGTCTGAAAGATAAGGTAATAGCGTTGTAAGTATAGGAACTTAGTGGTGGTTAAGGAAATAAGTGTTGTTAACTATAGTAGAAGGGCTGGTGAAGGGCTAGTGGGAGGTATATAGTTAGGGGCTACCTGCTAGTTTAAGGGTTATATTTAATATCTATATATATCTTATCTAAAATATATTATATTAAGATTTTAAAATATATATTTTATAGCTTATAATCTACTCTATTTAATATATAATTATTTAATTTTTATCTCTTTTCTATATTAAGAAATATAGGAGTATTACCTAGTATATAAGAAATTTTAGTGTTTTTTACTATAACTAGTAGAGCTCTATAGACCTTAAGATATATTTAAGCTTTAAGTACTAAAACTTATATATCTCTCTAATATATTAATAAAATTTAATTCTAACTTCATTTCTATATATAAAAAGACTTAATAAATAGTTCTAAAACTTTTCTAGAGTTAAAAGACCTAAGTTTAGCTAAGAAATATTAAGTATTAGTACCTCTACTAATAAGGTACTCTAAGGTTAAGCTCTAAGCCCCTAACTAACTACCCACTAGCACCTAACTAGTAGACTACCAACGTTTTCTATAGACTATACTACTACCTTCTTCCTCCTTTCCTTAACTATAACTACTATAATACTTCCTATAATAATCTAACTATATTTCTATAGCTATTACCTTCCTTAATACTTTAGGTTCTATTATATAGACTATCTACCTTACTCTACAGTAACAAGCATACAGAATAGCTTACTAGAAGCTCTACTTAGTATCCTTAAAGATATCCTCCTCCTCTACCTACCTAAACCTAATTAAAAAGTTCTATAGTACTATATAGGTATAAATAAAGCTAATTTATACCTTAATATTATACTTAAATATAGAAACCCTAATAATCTTCTATTTCTTCTTTAGTAGCCTAAATACCTACTCTATTACAATATAAAGCTAAGTATAGTAGAGGTTATATAACTCCTTTATATTATATAGCTTTCTTTCCCCCTCCCTCTAGTCCTATAAATAGTACTATACTAATAAGAATAGTACTAAAACACCCTTCTATAGCTTAAATCCAGTATCTATAAGATAAAATCTACTTAGAGGAATTATAAAGCTATTCTCTATAGTAAAGTTAAAAAGTATATAATTATTTATTAAGCCCTTAGCGCTAGTAAGTATATATATAAATAACTTATTACTTCTAACTATAGTAAATATATTCTATAATACTATACCCTTCTAATCCTACTATCTAGCTTACTTACTTATAAGTATATAGGCTATAATATATATACTATTAATTATACTAATATACCTATTAAAGTATATATTCTTCTCTTAAAGCTTATACTATTTATTAAGCTACTTTATTAGCTTAGGGTATATAATTACTTTATATAGAATATAGAAGTATTTTAGATAGTTCTATATAATCTTACTAATAGTTAACTAATATAGTAGAAACTAATAAGTATAATTCTATTAGACCTTATTATACATATAAATTTAAAGGAATACTATAAGCTATAACATTACTATTAGCTATTTTATATTATTTAAGGGTATATTCTCTCTTAACTATAAAAGAAAACTTCTAAAGGCTTATTTTAATATCTAAAATATATTATAAAAACGCATCTTACTACTATATAGGAGCATATTTACTAACTTATTTATAGCTTCTAGCTTAACAATATCCTCCTTAGTATTATTAATAATATTAGGAGATAACTATAGTTAAACTATATATTAATCCTTAAATCTTAGAGTATTAATTATAGTAGTAACAGCTATTAGGAAGTATACCTATCAGATCTAGTTATTAGACATCATAGCTACAGTTATACTAATAGAAATTAGTAGGTATACTAACCTCTATTAGTTAGTGTACCTACTAGCTACAACACTAGTAGGAACGGTAGAATATATATAGATCTTCTCTTAAAGAAGTTATACTCAGTAGGGAGATTATAGTAGGGTGAGAGGTACCTACTAAGGCTTAGTCTAGTAGTATGTGAGTAGAGAATTCTACCTGTAGGTGAGAACTACTACTAATTTAGGAATAGAGGCCTCGCTAAGACAATAAGTATACTAGAATACAACCCGTTCGATTACCACACTACACTGACTTTCCTCCGTGATCACACCCTAATGCAAGGTCTAGAATACTGCAGTAGACACCGCCCACTGAAGAATGTGTCACCATAAATCATTTGGGAAACCTTTCTTTAGAAGAGCATGTGGCACAATTAGTTATATGTTCTATTTTGCCCTTCAACCATTATCTCCCCTCTGCCATCTGTGTCGACACGCCTAGATGGCAAAACGGTCGTATGCCTGATGTCTGGGCAGCCGCGGCATGGCCAGCACATTTGCAGTCCATCATATTTTTCTTTGGGGGACTGGAATCTCTCAGTATCCTAGAAGCGCAAGTCCTTTCGTTTCAGGTGGTTTTGTTGGAAAAGGCGTATGCGGTCAATTCACACGGTGGTAAGGCATAAAGACCTAGCCTTCTTTTATAAGAAGAACAAATTAAAGCTTTACGCCGGTAACAATAAGAAGCTAAACATAATCAGAGGCACATGGCTAATTTCAAATAAGAACCTGAATACTTTTCAAGTTGATCCCGTAGCCTAAATAAGTCGATTTTGTCAAATGATTGAACTGCTAAGGGGTTCCCGTTGGCATTGTGCTGAAGAATGGCTACAAATAGTCTTCGCGGACAGCTAATACAACCAATTTAACGCATATTTTCATTTTCGAGATCGCTACCTCCAAAAGTTCTCATTGAAGCTCGCGGTACTCTATCCATCAACATGGCCAACTACTACGCGAAGCCAGTCCTCGAACTTTCTGTCGGAGACAGCCGCCATGGCAGTCGGTATCTGCGTATTTATGCCCGTGTTTGATACCTTGATTTGTGTATTTGAACCGGTTTGGTTGTTGTGCCACTCCAATTTATCTTCTCCGGTCCTCGGATGAACCCCTTCAACATTCTGTACTGGTACTAGTCGACAACGTAGGTATTCGATTCACTAGGCTTCTCACTACAAAAGTATTGGTAACAAAAGAGGCCGAGCAATCATTGATTAAGTTTACCTTGACGCGAATGGACAAATCCATTTACCATTTGATGTCACAGAGAACCTAGGTAGTCCCCATGGCATTCGAACTACTCGGACCCTTGTCCATTGCCCGGAAATGCTTGAATGAATACATAAAGCAGAACGGAACTTTTGGCATTTTTAGCCTCCGGGAGCGCCTGGTAGGCATGGAAGTGTCCTGGGACTTTACTGGGAATGCACGGGTCTTGCGAGGTTGGGCATGCACGACAGGGAAACCATGCGCCGGAGTTGACCCGAAGGATCCACCGGGGTTCGTCACGGAAGCAGTGACATCTCAAGTCTGCTTATACGGAGCTGAGGGTTGGCAGACGTAGTAATTGTCAGGTCGCTCGGGGTAGCCGGAGAGGATACCAACACTGGCAACATTGAATGACTACATCCACCTGATAATAGTCATCTGTTTGAAGGACGGCTGGCAGTCAGCAGCAGACCGAGTGCCAGAGTATGCAATAGCTACTAAGGCATGCAACAGACCCAAATACATAGGCCCGAAGTCAAAAATCCTATTGCCTCAGTAATCGATTTCGACTCTTCATTAGATAATCTGGGTGGTCACTTGGGCCGAGTAACTGATGGGCGATCAGATTCCATACACAATAGCCAAACGCGCGAAACTTCGATGCAGGTGCAGCTACATTAAATTTATTTTCGTTCGATTTCCTGCATGACATTCAGCTACGGCAAATCAATCAGCACGGATGACTCTCCTCTCCGCGGCCCAGTCGCTCTGAACAACAGCGTCTGGCCGACCACCCACGTCTCTACATTATCAAAGTGCTCCCTTAGGGCCGCATCAACGTCCTCCTTGGTATCGTCCCAGTTGCGGAAGACCCCCCACCAGTGGTTATACCATTTCAGATAAAACCGCGTCAGGAACTGGTACCACTTCGTCTGCCTGATCCCCAGGACGGTACACCCGTATAGCACGCCGCCGTCGCTCACGAGCTTCGCCATCGCGCCGATGGCCCTGAATTTGTCCCTCCCTCCAGGCATGCAGTGGAACAGGTTGAACATGGAGATGGAGTCGTACCTGCGGGCCGCGAGCTCCTTGGTCGGCGGCTCCGTGGCGTCCGCCTCAACCAGGTCGACCTCGGCCCTCGGGGCCACCGAAAGGATCCTCGCCTTTGCGGCCCTCAGCGGGTTTGGGTTCAGGTCCATGAGCGTGAGCTGGTGACTGCTGTCCTTGCGCCAGATGCTGCTGAGCGCCGCGGCGGGTAGGTAGCCCGTCGCGACGCCGATGTCGAGGTGGCGCCGGGAAAAGTTCTCGGCGAAGAAGGGCAGCAGGATCGACGGGGTAGGACAACCCCAGATGCAGCGCATGTTGAAACCAAGCACGTAGGTGTCGTACCAGACGGACAGGGCGGAGCGGGTGTAAACCGTGGCGTTGGCATCCTTGCCTGTGCGGAACAGGGCGTTATTTTCGTAGTCAGCCATCGTGAGGGAGCCGGGTGAGGACTTCAGCAGAGTAGGTCGTGTCGCTGTTGATGTTGGTGAAGGACTGGGATTATTGCGAATAAGCTTGGCAATAGTTCATGGTGTGGGGGGGTTCTTGGCTGTGAGTTTCTGTCCTTCGAAGTGGCGCATGAATTCAAGGAAGTTGGCAGTCGGCAACGCAGAGGCGGAAATCGTTTCTGGCTTCCAGTGAGATGTTATCTTGCTCCTATAATGGCTCTTATTATGACTATTATTTTCATGTTGGTCTCATGTTGGTCCCGTTCTCCATTAGCATCCATCGTGTCTCGTCTTCAATGGTCAGTTGACTGTGCGCATCGGCCTAGTGTTCGCCTTGCATTAGAAAGTGGGTAAGGTTTCCGCACTGTGCATCTATACATACAGTTTGCATATCCGGCATTATTGCAGCTCCTCACTCCGGCAGAGCTCGCAGGTCAGCACACCAGAAACGTGCCTGCACCATGCACGTCGATGGAGCCGCCTGGGGCTCTGCGGTTCAATGTTGACATGACTTCCCACTCCACCCTGGCATTGGCTCTTGGTATGCAAGGGACAGATCCACCCGAGTCATTGGCCGGTTCTTGATGATGGATTCTGAGGCGATGTATTCATAGAATTGAGGGGTATCTTGAAAATAAAGAAATCAGGCCGAAGATGGTTCCGAACCCTCGGCAATGTGTGTCAATTGGTCGTTGGACCGCCTCGTCGCATGTTCCGGAACAGACGTGCTCTGGAACGAGGAGACCGATGTAGAAGCTGAGCCGACGCGTGGCTTCCTGCAATAGACGGTCATTCTAGGACGTGTTTGGTTAGCAAGCCGTGGTCGCTTCCAGCGTGCAGAGCGAGGTCCTCACAACGTCATAAAGGAGTGATATCTGGTGTCTGGGATCTCCCTCTTCACATTCGTCAGAAACTTCTTCACATCCTCTGCTGACCAGCCCAGCCCGTCTATGAACACCGAAAGCGTGAGTGGCTCAATGATGCTGGTCCAGTTTTTGGTCATCATGGTCCCGATCTTTTGTAATTTCTTGCCTGGGTAGCAAGCATTGGTAGGAGCGCCATATTTGGTCACTGTGATGTTTTCGAACCCGTGTTTCTCAAGAAGCGGCTTGTACTGAGTCGGATAGTACAAAGAACTACCAAGATCTTTGAGGCCTGTAGAGTCAGAATTAGCAAAGCTTAGGATGGTCTGGGGCGAGAACTTTCCTCGGGACATGAGCTTGTTCCATTTGTGGAAGGATGTGTTTTCAAAAGAGTGATTGGGTGACTGAAGCAAGACGATCCACTCGGTAAATTCAGCCCATCCCCCCGGGTTGAGGTTGTCGTATACGGCCTGCACAAGGCGTTCCTTTTGTGGGAGGTCACCCAGCATGCGGGCGTGAACAAAATCAAAAGTCGTGTTCAAGTCCCAGTCCTCAGTGGCGTCTCTGATCTGGAAATGGCAATTGGACACCAAATATGGCGGCTTGACTGGCTCGAGATCGATGCCCAAGACTGAGCTTCGAGGGTTTTGCTGGGCTGTGCCACATTGTTAGTTAGCCAGGTACCCAGAGACACAGGGTGGTCTGCAGAGATAGAGACAGAGACAGAGAGAGAAACAGAGAGAGGGAGAGACATGCCAAATTCCTGCAACTGGTTAGCGTTATCCGATAGATCGAGGGTTGGGTTGGTGGAGGAGAGGTGGGTGCAGAGGTGAGGGTCGCCAGACGTACTAGAGCCCATATCCCAGGGCCGGTGCCGATGTCCAGCACGGTTTTTGGCCGTCTTGCCGGGGCAAGATGGAATCTTCCGTCGAAGAGTTCTTTTATTATCTCATGCTGCAGCACTATTTGTGATGGGCCGGTCAGTGGCGGTTTTGATTAATGAGTTATAATAGGGATCCTGCCGGGATTCCTTACCGTTTCTGTCTTGTTCTTGCTAGTTCGAAACCTTAAAGTCAGCCACGAAATCCGGCATGTGTCCCAAGGCCCTCGGTGGTGGGAACAGTCGCACCTGGTTATTTGGTATGAAGCCGTAGCCTGCGGAAAGGAGTCAGTGTGGGCCACTTTTTGATGCATCGACGCAGACCCGGGGAGAGATAACGAGACTCACGCTTGTAGACGGACTTGCTGATCCTGTGTACGAGGGAGCGAAAGAATCCTGTTGCGCGGGACCCACTTCCTTTGGCATTGGACCTGATTGGGCCCAGTCAGCCTTCAATTTGCAGCGCGAGTGCATTGACATGACTCGGCAGTTGGCCCCCGGCGATGCTGGCGAGATCAGGCAGCCAGGCCACCGCGCCACTCGCGCCTAATAGGGGGTCAAGGGGGACGAGACTCACCGTTCGGAGGCTGCAGGAGCGGACTCTGTATCGTCGTTGGAATCGTCAGAGTCGGACCGCGACCAGACATCATTGGACAGGGCCGGCTCGCCATCGTCGACGGTACTGCTGTGGGGGTAGGTTCGGTTGGAGGACGAAGTAGCGGTGAGGGGTGATTTGAGGGAGGTGGAATTCCTGCTGGCGCTGGAGGCGTTGGTTGAAGGCCGTCCCATATTTGTCGATGAAGAGTTGGCCTCGCTGCCGCTTGTTGGACGGCCGCGAGTCTTGTTAAAATCCATGGACCGGCGGGCCGCTCCGAGAGGCTGATGGGTCGTGAAACTTTAAGTCGGGTCTGAGAACTCGGGATCAGGGACAAGATTCATAGCGAATGCCATTGTGAGTCTGGGTACTCCTTGGTTTTTAAACCGTCGTCCCTGGCGGGGGGGGGCACGATGGCTGAAGGGGCCTCGTTGTTTGGGATCTTCTACCTCGAGAGATTCCAGGGTCCCAAGATCCCAGGACCTGGGCCAGGCCTCATTTCGGAGGGCAAGGCAATCCAAAACTAACACCCACCACCCCCGGCTCCCCGGCCATCACCGTTCACGCGTCCCATAGTTCTGGACTACACTGCCACCCTGGCAGCCCGGCCGCCCTGGCCGGCCTGGAAGCCACCTGGTAATAGCAGGCGGGCTGTCGTCCTGTCAGGCTGGCCGTCAGGGTGTGCGTGACTTTGTGGCTGTCAGGGCGGGAGTGTGATTATTAGGTGACACATCGGTCGCCTCGGATTCGATGGACCGTGGCTGGCTGGCTGGCGACGCTCCCAGCCGGGCAGTTAGTCCTGCCAGGCCATGACGGTCCAGTCCCGGCCCTGGCACAAATAGACTATAGACCCGCCCGATGGTGGGGACCGGTGTGCCTGAAGGTCGGATTTCTGTAGCAAGTGTGCTGTCGGTAGCATGTTCCGGGTCGTCATGGCCGCCTCAGGTCGGCCCCAAGTCGGTTGTTTGTCCCGAAGAGGAGAACTGCAAAGTTCCGGCAGTTGTGCGCAATGCACACGCAAGTCCGCTATAGCAACGACTGTAGCAACAGCGGGCGCCTCTTAATCATGCTGGCTGTGCTGTGCAGCCTGTGCTGGCCGGCTGGGCGCCGGGCCTCGTACTGCGGTGGCCATCATATTGCGAAATGGAACCCTATTATCACTGACGCAGAAAGGTTCCATCGTCCTCGGTGATCCGGCACGCAAGCACACGCCCGGGTCAGGTGATGCCCAGGTGCTCATGTCCCAAAGTACCAGAGGCGTGCATGCACGCATGCATGTGCAGCGTACTTGTTGACGGCCCGGCCAGACGGGGGAAAGTACAGCACATGCCTACCTACCCAGGCACCCAGGTACCCAGGTACCTACGTAGGTGGGTGGTACATACCAAGGCTCGGTACTCCGTACTTTGTCCTGCAGTGAGAACTTAAGTCTGAACAGAGTTGCTGACGACACGAACCCGGACCAGGGCGCACCACCCGATTGGCTTTGCAAATGGGAGAGGGCCCCTCCTGCTCCACCTTCAATGTCCAGAGGTCCAGAGGAATGGGGGGCATGTGGGGGGCAGCCGGGGGGTCCCTGGGCACATTGTTGGACCTCGACACGTGGGTTTGCGGCCCCACGACCCCATACCCAAGCATGCCCTTGACGTCAGTCCACCCTGTCCAACTTTCCACCCTATTCGCCCACTGAAACTGGTCCTGAATCCAATGCAGACCTCGACCCTCTTCAGTGCCAAGTGGGCCAACCACCAAACTGACAGGTCGGTTTGCACTTACCGTTCATTCCCCCGCCCCTGAGCTGGTCCCAGTCGACAGTACGCAGCCGTAGAAGGGTAGGTACCCTCGGGCGGCTTACATGACACGGAAACCGCGGACCATTACCGAACTACACCTCAAATCAATCACCCAATCGGCGGCGGCCATGCGCACTTCATGCAACCAACGAGGCCAACGGGGCCAACCTGCAAAGCCTCGCCTGGATTTCTCAAGATCTAGGTCCCTGGCCTTCCCCGTGCTTGCAGGTGGTCCAGAGGCATGGCCAGAGGGCGATCACCGGAGGGGCGCATTGATCGGCTCGACTGGCACTTTCGATAGCGTTACCACCTACTGCAATTTGGAGGGTCCTGTGGGCTTCAGTCCCAATCTGTTGGAAGCACCAACAGCCACCTTGCGGTGCTACCATTGGCCATGACCCAGACGCTCTCCGGCTCGATGGAGTTACGATGTACTGTGTCTGGGGCCATGGCCAGACTGTGGTGTCTCCGCCCTCCTACATACAGGAGAAGTGAGGCGCGTGATTAGGACTTGAACAGCCTATCCAAGGCTTGCCAGCCCGTCGCCGACACTGATGCACGATGGGGCACTACTCCACGAGACTGGATGGGGTGGGGTGATGGGCCCTGGACGTCGACGAGCAGGTGGTCATGGGCAAAGGCCTCGTACATGATCACCTATCTCTCTTCTACAAATTGGCCATCAACCACGGCATCCTCCGTATGCTTCCTATCGCCATAGCCATCCGATAGACTTCAACGTGCTTCGGTTAATCCAGTGACCAAGGCCCATTGACCATGGATGAGCCGATCGCTATCATCGGGGTGGACGCCAGGCTGCCCGGCGACGGGGACACAGCCGAGAGCTTCTACGAGTCGCTGCTGGCACGGAGGTCGGCCAGGTCTGAGATCCCTCCGGAGAGGTTCGCGATCGACTCGTTCTGGCACCCGGAGGCTGAGAGGAGCGGCTCGGTGAGTCTCTTGTGGTGGTGCATGACCTTGTCTCCATTAATTACTAACACGACGCAGACCCGAGCAAGACATGCACATTTTCTCAGGGGCAGTATTGCAGCCTTCGATGCGCCCTTCTTCTCCATCACGCCCGCTGAGGCTAATGGGATGGATCCCCAGCAGAGAGGGATGCTGGAATCTGTATACAAGGCACTCGAGAATGGTTCGTCGCGTGATAACCCCTTGAAACCTGGGTGATCCTAACAACAGTCAGCTGGCATTCCTATCCCTAAGGCCGCGGGGTCTCAAACCGGGGTCTACGTCGGTTGTTTTGCCTATGATTATAATGACATAATAGTGAAGGACTTGGACCTTCCCTCCAAGTACGCCGCCACAGGGACGGTCGCGAGCATGCTCAGCAACAGGGTGTCATGGTTCTTTGACTTTCGTGGCCCGAGTATCACTGTCGATACGGCCTGCTCAAGTAGTCTGGTAGCAGCCCACGAGGCGTGCATGAGCCTGAAGCTCCGTGAAATTAATATGGTAAGTGAGCCCGTGGCCAAGGATATAACAAGAGCTTTGTTAATATGTGCTAACCACTGCAGGCCGTTGTTGGGGGCTGCAATCTCATGCTCTCGCCCGAGATGACCCTGAAGCTGGACGCGGCCGGCGTTCTCGGGCCTGATGGGAAATCTTACAGCTTCGACCACAGAGCTAACGGCTATGCTCGCGGTGAGGGATTCGGCACTCTGGTGCTGAAGCGCGTCTCTGATGCAATCCGTGATGGCGACGTTATCCGTGCCGTCATCCGGAATTCCTCAACGAACCAAGACGGCAAGTCCCCTGGCATCACACAGCCAACCAAAGCTGGCCAGGCTGCTCTTATCAAGCATGTATATGAAAGAGCCGGACTCGACCCCTCTGTGACACGCTTCTTCGAGGCACACGGCACGGGAACTCAAGTAGGCGATCCTATCGAAGCCAGTGCAATCGCCGAGATCTTCGCGCCTCACCGGTCTCCAGATGACCCACTCTATGTGGGCGCTTTGAAGAGCAATGTCGGACATCTTGAAGGTGCTGCCGGAGTTGCTGCAATCATCAAGGGAGTCTTCACACTTGAGAAGGGCGTCATTCCACCAAATATCTGGTTGGAAAAGGTCAATCCCAAGATCAAAGATTCATGGCACCTGAAGTTCCCCACTGAGGCAACACCCTGGCCCCAGCCAGGCCTCCGCCGCATGTCGATAAACTCGTTTGGCATTGGTGGCAGCAACGCCCATGTAGTCATGGATGATGCGTTGCATTTCCTACAGCAGTACCGGCTAATCGGCGGCCACCGCACTGTTGCCACTGCTGGTTGTCGGGGCATCCCATACCAACCGTACACAAACGGTATGCCTTCCTCGCATTCGCCCTTCCAAGCACCGCTGATATTAAGCAATCCAGGACACACAAATGGAAGCCATCGTCGCGCGGACAGTGGAGTCGACATGGGCGTGAATGGAGACGCCGACACAGCCCTCAGTCAATTACTCGTCTTGTCCACCAACGACCAGGAAGGCGTTCTCCGTATGCAAGATGCGCTCGAGGGATATTTGGTGTCAAAGTCTCGGAAGAGCTCAGTCGCGGACAATGAACGGTTACTCAGAGACCTCAGCCACACGCTAGCTTCCAAGAGAACCCACCACGCGTGGCGAGCTTTCGCAATTGCAGACTGCCCAAGCGCTTTGCAAAACACGCTGAAGGGCATGCCAAGCGCGACAAGGATCAATTCTCAGCCCCGTTTGGCATTCGTCTTCACGGGACAAGGCGCCCAGTGGCCAGCGATGGGCGTCGAGCTCATGCAATATCCGGTGTTCCAGGAAAGCATCCTGGCCGCCGACAGGTACTTGAACGACTTGGGATGTTCCTGGTCTCTGTCCTGTACGTCAAGAAAACACAAGCCCATTTTCTCTGCCCATCGAGAATTTGTCTTAACTAACCTATCACAGTCGAGCTTTCCAAGCAGGCGGGCTCGTCACGGGTGGATGATCCTGAATTCTGTCAGCCAATCTGTACCGCCCTCCAAATCGCCCTAGTGGATCTTCTCGCTAGCTGGGACATCTTCCCCCATGCAATCACTGGCCATTCTTCAGGTGAAGTGGCTGGTGCTTATGCTGCCGGGGCGATATCGAGGGAGGCAGCCTGGAAGGTCGCCCACTTCAGGGGGAAGCTGAGTTCTAAGCTGATTCGGTCCGGGTCCTTGCCTCAGACAGGCATGGCTGCAGTGGGCTTGGATACCAAAGCCACTTGGGCTGCCATCGCACGTGTGAACCGTATGGGTGGACAGGGAACCTTGGAAATCGCCTGTATGAACAGTTGGCAGAGTCATACCGTCAGTGGCGATGCCAGGAAGATCAACACGCTCGTTGAGATGCTCAGCCAGGACAAGGTCTTCGCTCGGAAGCTCAACGTGGAAATTGCCTATCATTCCCAATACATGAAGGCCATTGCGGACGAGTACCTTGAAGCCATGGGGGATCTGGAAGCTGGAACGATTCTGAAGCAGCCCAGAGCAAGTTTCTTCTCCTCGACCCTTGGATCCTCCATTTCATCGGCCGAACTCCGAAAGCCATCCTACTGGGTCGCCAATCTCGTCTCTCCCGTCCGGTTCTGCGAATCCGTGACAGAGCTTCTCAAATTCTCTGTTGATGAACCAGAGAATAATAGATCTACGAGAACGAAGCCGGCTCCTTCGGCACTCATCACAGACATACTCGAGATTGGCCCGCACGCTGCCCTCAAGGGTCCCTTGGCCAACATTTCCAAGCAAATCTCTGGCAGAGATGCAATTACTTACCATTCCCTGCTCAGACGCAAGGTGTCTGCTGTGCAGACTGCTCTGGAGGCAGCCGGATCACTATTTTGTCAAGGCTACGAGGTCGACCTGCATGGAGTCAACGAGGCCGGCGGATCGGATGGCCGCAAACCGCTAATGCTAATTGATCTACCGAGTTATCCATTCAACCATTCGAAGGAATACTGGCTTGAGAGCCGTTTGAGCAAAAACTTCCGCCACCGACCAACAGGCCGCCACGATCTTCTTGGCGTGCCCATAGCAGATTGGAATAAGAGTAACGCGACCTGGCGAAACTACATTCGGCTATCAGAGAATCCCTGGATTGAGGATCACAAGGTTTCTGGGGATGTACTGTACCCTGCCGCTGGGATGCTCGTCATGGCCATTGAGGCTAGTCGACAAATCGCAGATGACAGCAAAGCCTTGAAGGGCTTTAGATTCAAAGATGTTTCATTCCATCTGGCACTACGTGTACCTGACGACGCTCATGGCGTTGAAACCCACTTCTACCTGAGGCCGTATCGAGAGACTAGTTTGCCCTCCTCCTCGACCTGGAATGAATTCCAACTCTGGTCTTTCAACGATGGCGAGTGGAGAGAGCATTGTCGCGGACTGGTACACGGCCAGTACGAGGAGGGTGAAACCAGGAATGAGCGTTCTTTGCGGGATCAATGTAGAAAAGCAGTTCACGATGCTCAACAGACTTGCACGGCTGGCATCACAGTTGACAAAGTGTACCGGAAGCTCAAGCAGTCTGGACTCGACTTTGGCCCTACTTTTCAGACACTGAACAACATCCGGCTCGGCCAAGACCTCACACTGCTGGCAGATGTCACCTCGCCGCTATCAAAGATCCGAGAGGTCATGCCGAGTCACTACTTGCAGCCTCACTTGGTCCATCCGGCACTACTTGATGGTGTTGTGCATGCCAACATCGCACCGCTGGCATTGGACTCCACGGTATCTGATCAACCTAGAGTTCCAGTGTACGCCGAGAGTCTTTGGATATCCGCCAGTCCGGAATCTCACGACGCCTATCTGGTGATGACGGGTCAACCCCTCCCCCATGGGGAAAATGAGACCGAATCGTCCTTCACAGCAGTCAGCCCTAAGACGAATCTCCCTTCAGTCTATGCATCTGGTTTGATTTTCAGGACCCTCCCTGGAGGAGCATCCCGAGATGCCGCCGAGTCGCTTCATGACGCATTCAATATTGAGTGGAAGCCCGACCCGTCGCTTCTGAGCGACAAGCAAGCCTCCAAGGTTTTCGGCGCGCCCATGAAGGTCGACGATAATCCATCAGACTGGATGGAGGATTGTGAGGCCCTGTGTCTTGCGTATATTCGGCGATTCCTGGTTTCCGTTACAGAGGACCGTATCGGCCGGATGGCAGAGCACCACCTCAAGTACGTTTCGTGGATGCAACATATCTCTCGCCAGATGACTGACAGGATGGTGCCCAACATTGAGGATCTCGAGGACACAGTCCGCTCAAAAGCCACGCCAGAAGGCGTTCTCATCATCGCCGTGGGCCAAGCACTAGATGAGATGATCGGGGGGCCTTTGAACCCACTTGATGTTATTTTCAAGGAAAAGATCGCCGAGAATGTCTACCGCTACGGCTTGGGCTCGCAGAGATGTTACGAGCAGCTGTGCGGCTATGTTGATGCCCTGGCACATAAGAACCCAGCCATGCAGATCCTGGAAATTGGTGCCGGCACCGGTGGTGCGACTAGGCCTGTCATAGAGACGCTGACGGCTCAGGGCAGGCGATATGAGAACTACTGCTTCACTGATATTTCACCGTCATTCTTCGAGCAAGCGAAAGATACCATCTTCAAGGACCAGCTGGAAAGCGCGGACTTCCGCGTCCTCAATGTCGAGAATGATCCGGTCGAGCAAGGCTTCGAGGCCGGCCGATACGACCTCGTCGTGGCTGCCAACGTGCTACACGCGACAAAGAAGATTGATGTATCGCTCTCGAACGCTAAAAGGTTGCTCAAGCCAGGCGGAAAGCTCCTGCTCTTTGAGATCACCAACATCGAGGTACTCCTCAGCCACTTCTGCTTTGGTACCCTCCCAGGTTGGTGGCTATCAGAGGACAAGGACCGAAGATGGGGGCCTTTGATGTCTCCCGACAGCTGGCGCTACCACCTCTCGCAAAGCGGGTTCACTGGGCTTGACGCGGTCTTCCAGGACTTCCCTGGTTCCGCCCACCAGATGAGTTCCATCCTTGTGTCAAGCGTGCCTGCAGACACTGCGGCAACCCACACCACCGGGATAACGTATATCGTGACCGATGGATTATCAGCACAGCAAGTTGACGTTGCTAGACGGATTTCAGAGGCTCTGGGCGCCAATGGCCCGACCTGCGATGTCACATCTTTGATGGGCGTGGGTGAAAAAGATCTGAATAAGGCGACCTGTGTGGTTCTTGCCGAACTGAAGTCCTCTCTTTTTCAAGACATGACAGCCTCCGTCTTCTCGTCTATCAAGCGAATGACGAGTCAATGTAGTTCGCTGATATGGTTGACCAAAGGTGGAGATTCCCTTGCACCGGCGCCTGACATGGAACCTGTCACTGGACTGGCCAGAGTCGCTCGGTCCGAGAGACCCGATTTACAGTTTGTGACGCTTTCATTCGAGCAGAATGAGACCACGGCTGTCATTGTAGAGCAATGCGTGCGGGCTCTCAGTGACCTGGCAAACGGTACAGAGAACTCTTTCAGGGTCATTGGCGGTGTTCCACATGTTCCACGGCTTGTGAAGGCCAAGTATCTCGAGGATCACATACGATCTCAAACCGCTGCTGTGGGTGTGGTTCAGAACACCCTCGGCAGAGAGTCTTCCCGATACCTCGTTCTGAAGGTCGGCACTCCGGGCCAGATCGACTCCATAAGATTTGACGATGATCTCGTGCACGAAACACCGCTTGCTGCCGATGAGGTCGAGTTCCAGACTCGGGCCTGCGGTCTGAACCCCCTGGACCTAACCTCGGCGAGGGGCCAGGTGAGAGACGTCCCCTTGGGTCTTGAGGCATGTGGCATTGTCTCTAGGACTGGGCCGGCTTCTAAATTCCAGATTGGAGATCGAGTCTTCGGTCTGGCACTCACTGGTGCACTCAAGACACACGTCAGGTCTTCGGATGGCTGGTTGGCCAAACTCCCTGATCATATATCATGGTCCGAGGCTGCCTCCATTCCAGTTGCTTACACTACGGCCTATTCCGTCCTTCACGAGATGGGGAGTGTCCGTAAGGGAGACAAGATCCTCGTACACGCAGGTGCAGACATCCTAGCCCAAGCCGCTGTTCAGCTTGCTCAACTTGCTGGTGCGGAAGTGTTTGTTACCGTTGATGGTGAACTTGCGCACTCTTTCTTCGCGGAAAGGTGCGCTATCCCGCAAGACCACATTGTCTCGGCCCAGGTTGCATCGTTGAAGGCTCTGGTTCATCAGATGACCCAAGGTCGCGGTGTTGACATGGTGCTGAATACTGTTGGGAGCGATTCTCTTCCGGAGCTGGTGTGTTGTGCCGCCTCGTTCGGCCGGCTTGTGGACATCGTGCCAAGCGGCAATAATCCTAACGCACGCATCTCTTTAAGTCAGCTCCAAAAGAAGAACATTCGCTACGAGACTTTCGACCTTAGATACCGGGCACTACATGATCCTGCACGGACACAGCGTAGCTTCCAGGGAATGGCTGAGCAGCTTTTCCTAAGGGGCCCAGAGTCAACCATCCATCGAACATCAATCTCTAACTATGCGTTCTCTCAGCTTCTGGAGGCGTTCCATCACATGCAGTCTGGGAATCGACTCGAGAAAGTGGTGTTGGAACCGCATGATCATGACGTCGTTCCTGTCTTGTCAAGACGCACACCCGATTGCCGCCTCGAGCCCGAGGCGACTTATGTGATTGCTGGTGGTCTCGGTGGCCTCGGAAGATCTGTAGCGCGATGGATGGCTGGGCGGGGAGCTAAGAACTTGATTCTGCTTTCTAGGCGTGGTCCCGTTCAAGATGCCGCCAAGCAACTCGTTCAGGAGCTCGAAGCTACCTGTGACAGGATAGCAACCCCGGCTTGTGACGTGACAGATAGCGAAGCACTTCGGGATGCTATGGAGAAATGCTTGGGAACGATGCCACCCGTCAGAGGATGCATACAGGGTTCCATGGTTCTCAAGGTAGGGAGGGTCCTTTCTTGATCTACAGCCTGACGCATACTGACTTAAACCAGGATAATCGACTTGAGAACATGACTCTTGACGAGTGGAACGACGCTGTCCGTCCCAAAGCCAACGCATCTTGGAACCTTCACGATGTCCTAGGCGGCGAATTAGACTTCTTCATCATGCTCTCATCAACTGTTGGCATCACAGGCGGTCCAGAACAAGCCAACTATGCTGCAGGAAATTCCTTCCAAGATGCGCTTGCCCGTCACCTGGCTGGCCAGGGAGGTCATGCCGTGTCACTAGACCTTCCCATCATCCGCGGAGTCGGATACGTAGAGGAGCGGCCAGAATTGCTCGACCACCTCCGCGCAATGGGCTGGGCTTTCATGGAGGAAAATGAGTTCCACGCCACGCTGGACTACCACTGCCGGCCTGTAGATGGGGCCGTACCCCTCGTCCGTTCGCAGGTGCTGCCCCGATTCTGGCTCCCACAGCAGACTGCCTCAGATGGCCACGAGCTGCCGGCCTGGAGGCTCGACCCCTTGTTTAGCCACCTCGCCGTGTCAAGTTCCAATATGGCCGCAAAAAGCGACGCGGCGGACACGAAGAAGGCTGTCAACTACGTGGCGCTTCTGTCGGCTGCTAAATCGCGGGAAGATGCCGAGAAGGTGGTTCTAGAGGCGCTCCTCCTCAAACTATCTCGCGTGCTGAGCGTCGACGTATCCAACTTGGATGCAGGGAAGCCGCTACATGCCTACGGAGTCGACTCGCTGGTGGCAGTTGAGCTGCGGTCGTGGATAGCGAAGGAGCTCAAGGCGGATGTTTCTGTTTTCGACATGACCAATGCGTCAAGCATTTCGCAGGTGGCCACAACGGCGGCGGAGAAAAGCAAGCTGGTTGTGAAGGGCCGTGGGAGTTAATGATGAATGAATGATGCAACGGATTATGTGTTTGGCGCTCAGCGACCAAGGAAATTTCCTTTATATTTCATTCATATTAGCCAGATGTTGTCAGATCATAAAGTGCATATAAGGAGCAAAGACAATTCCTACACTTCAAGTTACTCTGCCGGAGTCCGTGCATCTGTCTATAGAGGTGCACTTGTCCCTTGGGCAACGAGAGATAGGGAAACCAGCAAAAAGGCGTGCTTCTATATCCTCACTGTCAGCCTCTGCTCATCTTGTCACAGACCCGCGGGTTTGCGTAAAAAGCCGACACAATAGCCGGTTCTCCCCAAATGTGTCCACCGATCGACCTCGGGTTTCTCCGCACTGTCGGCCAACGCAATCCAAACAACTCCCCGAGCCAAAGCTTGCCCAATAGGTTGCTTAAAAGCCTCTCTTGTCTCTTTTCCATTTGGGTCATCATAATCAGTTGTTAACCATCACAATGTCTCTGACCAGCCAATCTTATGTTGTGCGCTCGCCGGGCGGGCCAATAAAGCTTGAAACCATACACTACGACCGGATAGGCGACTACGAAATCCTCGTCCAGATGGTTGGAATTTCAGTCTGTGCCTCGGACCTCAAAGCTTCTCAGGGCGTTTTCTTCATGAAGCCGCCTATGATACTTGGCCATGAAGGTGCCGGAATTGTGAAGGAGGTTGGGGCGAAGGTTACGGCATTTAAAAGGGGGGACAAAGTCGTTCTGCACTACAGCAGCTGCAGGTCTTGCGATGCCTGTGCTGCAGGTGCCAATCCTTACTGTGTGAGGATGGAGCAGCTGAATTTCGGAGGTCTACGCGAAGATGACGGCTCCCGCCAGATTGCCACGACGGCGGATGGCCAACAACTGAATTCCTTCTTTTTTGGCCAAAGCTCTATGGGTCAATTTGCCCTAGCCAGGGAGACCAGCGCAGTGAAGGTGGATGCGACGGACGAAGAACTGAAACTCTTCGCTTCCCTGAGTTGTGGGATTCAGACCGGAGCCGGCGCGGTGCTCAACGTCTGCAAACCCTCTCCAGGCGCTGATTTCGCTATCTTTGGCGCAGGGGCGGTTGGTCTGGCCGCAGCTCTGGCAGCCCGACTATGCTCAGCTTCTCGAATCATCATCGTGGACATTTCAGAAGAGAAACTCGGCTTGATCCCTCCGGGGCTAGCTACGCATACCATATGCTCGCTAGGGTTAGAACGAGGGTCAGTCGCCGCGCAGATAAAGGCAATCACTGATAATGAGGGCGTTGATTATGCTATCGACTGTGCTGGACACGGCGAGCTTGTTGCAGAAGGTTGTGTTGCAGCCAAGAAACGAGGAACGGTGATCTCTGTCGGTGGTGGGCCTTCGCGGGCTCCCCTTTATGTGACCGAAATGCTCGTCAAGGGGTTGACCTACCGAGGAACACATCAAGGTGACTCCGTGTCGCAAACTTTCATACCTCATATGATCAAGCTTTGGAGGTCCGGCCAATTTCCTTTTGACCAGTTGTTGTCGCGTTACAAGCTGGAGGACCTGCCCCTGGCACTGGATGATTTGAAGAACCATAAGATTCTGAAGCCAATACTCGTGACATTGTAGCCTCAAATGAAGCTCTTTTGCCTCAGGCGCAATGAATGGGCCGGCCAGTCCCAATGATTTGAAGTATATAATACGGCGCCGTCTATCCTCCTAAAACTCCTTGCACACAGGCGCATGGTCTATGACATAGACTATCTATGACAGAGAACTGATGTGGCTATACCTTGCGACAAATTCCGTGGTAACAGTAATGCCTCCCATCCCTAACATTTCCAGTTCCTCCCCGTCCTTCGTGTGATCGCTGCAACTAGCTCTCGCGGCTTCGGCGCTGAAGTAGGCGATCTCGGGTCGTCTTGGTATGGGCCGAGGAGCTGCTGGGGATAGTGGTTGTTCCTCGATTACTGAGAAGCCTTTTGGCTTCTGGCTCTTCCGGTTCGTCGTAGTGCCGTAGTTGCCTAAGGCACTCTTTGTTCGAAGTGTGGAGATTGCACTCCTGAATAAGGGGCGCAAAACCGGGATGCACGCCAGAATTACAGCGAGTGACGCTTCGAGAACGGTCAGGATCATCGCATGTTGAATCGAAAACGTAATATCGCCGGTGTCAACAGAGGGCAACAAGGCGACTTTGACCGCGCTGATGATGCAGACCCTAGAAACGAGTCAGAGGTTAGTTGATCCCATTGCCACCACTTCAGCCGACAGCAGCTGCTTTCAACTTACACAAGCCCAAGACCTAGAGTATATTAGCCAACTTCCTAGTGAATCAGGTGTTGGGCTAGAGAGTACATACCAAATGTTATCATCAAAGTGACCTTTTTGTACATTGTCATCTCCAATCTGACCAAGTAAGGCATGGCTGATGGTGAGGTCAGTCCTGCTACTGGTCCAAAAGTGTTGTAATCCTAGAACATTCCAAAACATGAAAGACGGGGATTCGTAACAGGTGAAAAGTGATGCTTACGGAGGACGAGGACAATGACGTCGGTGACAATGTTCAAAGATCCAGCTACAATCCATAGCTCTGTGCTCGGGCCGCAATGACCTTGAGGAACAAAGTTAGCCGAGAGAACATAGTACATTACAGGGGGACCAATTCCCATCAGATCCCGCGCGCTACTCCAACCAACTGAAGCCGCATTGGCCGGAGGCGCGATGTAAAACATATGTTTGCTTGGGGGTCAAACAAAAGTAGCATGTCTTTACCATTTTGACTTTTATCCCAGCTAAATGATAGAGGCTGGCAGATGAGGAATATGATGCAAAGATTTCCAATGGCCCTATTCGATTCAATTTGTCAGGCGCTGTGGTTGCCATCGGCGCCGGATATAGGACTCACCACAACACAATGAGGGCCATTGTCCAATATGCTGCGGTGCGGAACCATCTGACTGTGAAGACTCTGCAGCACAAGGCGAGAATGGAGAGTTTGCTTAAAGCAAGGCTCAAGGTGGCCGTTATGCGAGCTGCCAGTAGATGCTAAAGTTTCATGAGTATTGGTCGCTCGGGCAGTTATTGAAAGAAGCGGCATGAATGCATGCGGCGCAACTCACAATCAAAAATGTTTCTGACCCACTTTGGAGACCGAATCTCTCTATTATCTCTGAGACATGGAAGCCTAAGCCTGCGTATAGCGTAGCTGGAACGTAGAAGATCAATGCTCTGCCTGGCGTGTTTTGAGTATCCTAGGAGGAGCCTACCGAGGATGATAACCACCGAAAGACCAACGGTTGTTGCCTGCAGACCGTCAGGAATAAAGGTCTTCATCTGAAAACTATCACCTGAGTATTTTGGGACTTACACATGAACCAATCATCAAGTAATCGCTAGCGTCCAGCCATCGCCCCAGCTTTTGACGGCTTAGTAGCCGAAGAGCAACGGCAGCCACAGATAGCACAGCAAATACCACGGCGACTGCAAATACAGTTACTTGCTCAGCCCGCTCGAGAGGAAAGTTGACGCCCATGGTGAATGATACTACCTGGCACCCGGAGTGACAAACGGGCGAAACATCAGACCAGCTGTATGATCGGAAGCAGCGGCAGAACCGCAAGAAAGAGAGTTATAGGAAGAATCTCCCCTTCTAAAGAGACTGTTCGAATGCCGCTCGCGTAGAGATGCGGTCTGGGCGGCTGCAAGCATAGCATCTATCCCCGACTTGGCGGGCCCACGCTCTGACTTGAAACGACAGGGCGGAATTGAACTTTCTGATCCATAAGGCCAGGGACATGTTTCTTCGATCCTAGTGTGCCCCGTAACGGTCCGGAGGATGTGTTGATTTTCGCGCGGCGAGTGACGATCCTCTGACTCGTGGTTCCAGGTGGATATTGATGGCATGGAGGCGGCAAGGCACGCATATTATACAGGGGACGGCAGCAATCATGGACAACGTACTACGGGAAATAATTTTGTTTTCAATACGGCTCTCCTGCAAACAAATAAGTGTCGCTAACGAGATAATCGTTGGGCCTGATAGTCCACCACCCAAAGCTCCGTACGGAGTCGAGCATTCAGCTGAAAGGTAGTTCTCGTTCTCGTATATGAACATCGTTGATCCCGGTCAAGGAAACGTGCCTGCTGTGCATGACTTGCTTTTTGCAGCCTGTCTAATCTCGCGAAGTCTGACCAGCCATGTGCGCCAAGTGCCGTTCAGGGGTTGTCTCTGAGTCTGGGGTCTGAGGTTTCTAGAAGCTACAATTGCCGGGCATTTAAGGTGAGCGGAGGTTTGTCAGGACCACATTGGGGACTTGTTGCCGGGGCTAATCTCTTCATAGGTATCCGAGCACCTTTTGCAGTCAGCGCCGGATATTTTCTATCGGGATAATCTTTGCAGAGCACGTCATGTGAGCCATCATGCATGACGTGCCTAGGTGGGCTGAACATGCTTTCGATGTGGAGGAAGCCTGCGTTTGGGCGGCCACGGAGCCTACTTGAGCGAAGCAGAACTTGCTGCGGTGTTTGCAAACCTCCCATTAAGGGAGCGTCTTGTCAACTTCGGATCAACACCTTTATTTAATTACCCAGCCTATTCCGGTAGTTCTGACAGTGATGGAATGATGGGGCCAAAGAAATGTATGTTGGACAATGCTTAGAATTTGCGAGAACTGCAAACTGACTTTTTCGAGCATACTTACAACCGTCTTCACCGAAGATTTTTTATTTTCGCACGGAAAGAAAAACCCGCCAGGGCGAATGCAATCTCCGGCATCGTACCGCGGCAATCGTGACTCTGCCTCCGGGCGCTTCGTACCAAGCTCACAGCCGTCGCCATAGCGCAGAGCGAGGAGTCTTCCGCGGCCCGGTCTCCAGCCCAAATGTTCATTCCGAATTGTAACCACTTACCAACAGTAAATCAGACCGCGGAGACTTTCGATCTCTTCCCCTCTCCACCTGAGGACGAGATTGGTCCGGGCATTGACCAAGAACTCAGTTACAACTCACACATATTAGGCCGTTGCAGTTGTTGCTGTTTTGTTTTACCACGTTGGCCTCTACGAGTACGTTGCATCTATCATTCACGTACTACCGGGTATAGGATAAGGAAAGTCACGGATGTAAGTATGGCTGCTCCCCTTTGAACATCAGAAGCCAATCCCACATAGCCACACAAATGTCTCCCTGCTGTTAAGCGAGACAATTTGAAGCACGCGTTTCGATTCTCTCCCGAGGCCCCTGGATCTAGTCTCGGATCGACAGCAGTGACCGCGAGCCTGGCTGTATTCCCACCTGTTGATCTAACCCGGAATCCACCGGCAGTACCCTACATCCGCCCGCACAGCCCGCAACCTTGGAAGCTCATAGTGAGACCTACGCTGCATATTTCAATAGCTGGATAACCAGCCAACCACGAGCCCTCGAGTTGATCCAGTAACAAAAACATTTGTCTATGAACCAGCGGTGGAGCTATTCTACGGTCAATCGAACTGCATGTGTTATGTGCTCGCGTTCCTGCATTCGGGTTCGCTTCGCCTAGCAGGGCATGACTCTGTACCAAACTGGTTGAAACTGTGCGGGTCTGTTCGCGGTCTGCCTACTGCGCTCAACTCTTCATAGTGAGTCTGAAAGGTGCCTAGGTGCTCAGGTAGTGTGCGGCGCTGGTATATTGAACTACAAGTTCGCTTGCCCAGACCGGGCTTTATTCCCACCGCGTCAGCATTCTTTACGGGGAACTCTGTTGCAATTAGCGTGTCGATTCGATTCTATCCGAAATGTAGCCCAATTGCCGTGATCCAGCCAGGCTCCGGATTCCATGGGCTATTTGTATTCTTTGAATTCCTCTATTAAGCCGGAACAACAGTAAACTCCCTAGAAGGGTAAGGCAGTGAATCTTTAAGATGAAAACAGCAGGTTTCCCTATGTAGGGAATTTGATGGTGCTGAGAAGGGTCACGTCGACAAAAGACAACTGGTGTGAAGGAGCTTGAGGTCAATATTGGTGCTTTTGCATTATTGGTACCTACCCTGCAACGTATTTCATTACATGAGAGTAGATCCAGCATTCTCATTGTGCCCATACTACTTTCGGCCGCGCCTACGAAATTAAAGCACTTGCCCCCCCCGGGACTTCGAAGAGAAGGATATCTTGATAACAGCTTTGGGGAATTGGTCCGCCTCGGGTCAAGATTAACAGATGAGCATTCTGTCGGGTGCATCAAGATGACCGGCTCAGTTCCTACTCTTTTTCTTCTTTTTTCTTCTCCGTGCGACGGCGCTGCGCAAAGAAAAGGCCTGTCTGCCTTGGGGGGTTTCGAGCGAAGGCTGCGTCGCATGTAGTAATGCCGTTAGCGTCATAGGTGTTATGCAACACGGGCCAGCCCTTGGTAGCACCAACTTTGTATTCAAGCCGGCAGCAAAGCGTGGATGATCAGTGCGTGGGTGCTGGGTTTGACCCCAACCCTGGTAGGCTCTTTCTGAGCTGGCAGGTTCATGCTTCGATCTCGGATGCAGCGGATGTCGGGTTAGCAGCATCTCATGATCGGCGGGGCTCAGGTTCGCGGCGTCGGTGGCTGGCCCGCTCGCGTTTGTCTCTCTACACAGTCGACGGGCCCTCAGAAGACAGATAGTTGACAATCATATCGTCGATGGAGGATGACGTCGTGGGAGCCTGAGACTGGTCGACATGGAGAGATTGGGATAGGCAATCCAGAGTGCTTCTGATGGCCGTCATTGCTGCTTCTGCATTCACCCTCCAAGAAGGCCTGGGAGGTACGTTCCTGCAGTGAAGACAGGGTCCTCTGGGCATGACCAAATGCAAGAATCTCTTGCCTGAGGCAGCAATGACGAGACCAGACAGGGATGTCTCGCTTGCCGAAACACTTGCCTCCCTCCCCTGACAAATGCCGCCGGCTGGACCACCAGAAGCTCTGAGGCTGGGCATGGGTACTAATAAGGTCATAGGTACCAAGGTCCAACGGGCTGCACGGCTGCACGGCTGGAACAGGTCACTTTCATCACTTGCTCAAAGCATCCCTGTCGCCTCCCTCCTCTTTGACGTCCCGCGCCTTCCTCTCCCAAAGGCCCGATCTGGATCTTTCTGATTCGAAACAACCACATCACGCTTCACCCTCAGAAAGCCACCACCACCTTCATCTTTCCCCCCATTCTCATCACGACAGCATTTAACCAAGACGATCATCAACTTACCTCACGCCGGACACACCGTTTACAAACGTTACGCCCCCACAGACAACATACCAGATCGTGACAATGTTGCTACGGCCCCTCTTTGCCGTGGCTGGCCTCTCTGTCGCCACCAACGCCATCCTACTTCCGCCCGGCATCAGCTCTCACGATGCCGAGGTCGTCGAGGCCCTCCCGTTCGAGAGCGCAGACATTGCACAGACCCAGTCGCTCAGCCTCGACTGCTCTGGATGCCCTCCTGTATTCAAGAACCACCACGGAAAGCCCAAACACCACAAGCAGCATAGCAGCCATCTCGAGCTCGACTTCTCTATCGACAGATCCGACGGGACCGACAGGCTAATGCTGAATGGCTTCGAACTGTATCCCAACTCTGACCCTTTCACCAATCTCCTCGTCGCTCCACAAGTTGCCGACAAGCGGAAGCACCACAAGGACCACAACAACCGTGAAAAACATATGCAGGGCGAGGAGGCACACGAGGGCGACAACTCAAGGGTCCTGCCTAGCCACCACAAATTTCGACCAGGACACCATGGAAGGCCAAAGGTCGTTGAGCAACCACTCGGTTTCAGTCTCCAGATCCATCCCGTCCAAAAGACGGCCGACGACAACTTGGACCTCGTTCAACTCGACCTCCAAATCATCGAGGTCGGTTCGGTTTTCGTCGAGGGACTTCCCAACATCCGCGTGAGCATGATCAAGTCACCACAAGACGACCTCATGATTGCCAAGATTGAACAGACTCCATCCGAGAACGTCTCATCACCAAAGGGTGACGAAGCCGAATGCACAACCACCTTGTGCAGATTGAAGGCCATCATCGCCGACAAGATCAACAAGATGAAGATGCACGGCTGCGCTGGTATGATTGGCGGCAAGGCCGGCCACCACCAAGGCCACGCCCAGCCTCCCAGCAACCACGACGAGCACTACGGAATGTTCAACCGCCCGAATGGTTGGTCGCTTTTCTTCCGCAAGGTGACATCGCACATCATACTCCCCGTCCTTGTCGGCATTGTTGCTGGCGTCACCGTCGCCGTCGTCAGCATGCTCGTCGGAACAGTCCTCGTCGGCATGTTCCGCAAGTTCGTCCGTGGGCAATCCTTCTTCCCTCAGCACCGCTGCCGCCTCCACCCAGGCGGGCGCCACCACACGAAGGCCGCCCAGAAGGAAGCTGCCGTCGACGAGGAAAAGTTAGGGTTGATGGAGAACCAGGAAATTGAATCCCCAATATTTGACCAAGCCGAGGTGCAGCATGTCGAGCGGGCCTAGGCTCCCACATTGGACCAAATTGATAAGACTCTGGAAATATGTGAACAGGGGCGGGGAATGGGACAGTTCCCAACTTCAAACAGGAGACGTCCAACATCATCACAGTGAACAAGGGCAAGGGTCTGGCGTTATGGAATGGAATAAGAAAACACTGGCATTGGCTGGAGGAACATAGCTTGGCCACTCCTTTTTCTTCTGTTTGGGTCTGGATTACTATCATGCGAAATACCCACACTCCTTCTAGATTGGCATAGTACAATTTATATTTACAATTCATTTTTTCTCTGAGCACACGTGATGCAATGGCACGGTAGGCTCACATAAGTCAAAACAGATCAGGGACCCAAAAACAATACCATTGGACAGTATGGAAGTTGCGGAATAGGAACAAGAGGACAGACATCCCATGAGAGGAACTGGGGCCATTCTGCAGGAAGAGATCTCAGGGGGTTGATGTGCATGCCAACTGCCATAGAATTGAATATTCCGGATGCGCCAACTGGAAGGATATATAGACCCGGCCGAAATTATAACACCATCGAGCCAAAAGACTTGGAAGACCTAGAAGCACTGCTTGTAAATTTACAAACTCCTTGCCCTGCCTTCTGGCGGGCAAGGGAAAATTCTATCGAGGCGAGATCCCCGCCGCTCGATTTCATGCCAGGCTTACTCTCGTCTCTTGGACATGAAATCCCTACCGGATTATTTGTCTACTTGATCGACATACTAATTGGAGTCTCCGAAGCAACAGACTTCCCAACAGCAGCTGAGAACATTTGTTTTCTACCCACGTCATACTAACTACCTAGTTTCATTTCTATTCTACATACAGCTAGAGCCATATACAAAACCTTTATATAGTTATAAGTACTTCAGACCTGGTATTTCAAAACAAAAAAATATGTGTAAGAGGACTACTAGGTTGTGTATAAAGCTGTTAAAAACTTTGTGTGTAGGCTCTGGGCTGCTGGGGAAGAGACGAGCGACTGAGTAGATAGATAGATAGTTAAAAGGAAGAACATCGTGTGGCCGAAGCTGCGTCGTACTGAGGCACGCCATTCAGAATAAATCCCCCATATTACCAGTCTCCTGTCCCCGGTCCTCCAAATATCTTCCCTGCAACACATCCAAGTATACTCCAGTGTTATAGGTCAAGGAAATACCAAGCCGACAATCAGCATGGCAACCTCACTCCTCTCCTACACGTGATCGAGCCTCAAGAAGCTCTGCTTTGGAGGACCAGTCTACCTTCAGGAATTGCGAAAGTTGATCAGTCACATCAACAATGATGTTGAGCTGCGGTGGGGCGGCCATCTCATGGATGAGTCTTGGGAAGAAGTCCTTGACTTCTTGCGATCTTGTGGGCTGCATGCTGCCACAATCCTTGGCGAATCGATAGACGGCGCTGAATGCGAGAACATTTTATATGAGTAGATTGATTTCATATTTGAAGGATCCTGGAGCAGAGCGACAAAGTTTATCAGGCGGAGGGAAGCGATTAACGCGGTCACAGCTTGGGAAATCGGAGACCTGGAGATGCCGGAGCCCTCATAACAGGTTATGGACTGTGAGCAAGAAAATCAGGAGAGCAAAGCCAGCTCAGAGGGCGAGGCATAATCACTGGTGCTTGACCTGCATAGATACCATGTTATGGCCACTGATTTACACACGCTACATCTTAATTGATGCTGTGGCGCAAAATCAGAATTTCGATGAGGGAGTCTGTTACCAGTGGATTGTTTCAAGCAAGGTGACCCGCATTACTACGGCTGAGTTCCGGTACCACAAACCTGAAATCCGACCCTCTTTGGAGCTCTCTCCTTCTCTCTTGCCCCTTTTGAAGCCGTAATGAATCCTGGCCCAGTGTGTTTTCACCTGTCTCTCCGACATGAGACTGGCATTATATATGTAATAACCATGCAATGTAGCAATGCCCCCCAAAAATGTACTAGACTAGAGCCTTTGAATTTGACCATCGTTCGCTGAAGCCGACGACCGACTGTTCCGGGAGCTCTCAGCGCATCACCACAGGCCGCACTTGTCGTGGTGATGGAGTCAATTGCCTCTATCGTGCATAATGAGAAAGGGATCTGAAGAGGTGCGTTGTCGTGGTCTTAGTATTTCAGCACTTGAGCTTCGTTTTTTTTTGTTTTTTTTGTTTTTGTTTTCCAGGGATTGCGTCAATGGCAAATATCATTTGTATTGTTTTGACGATAAATCCGGGCTCACATTATCGAGATTCTGTGTGATGGCATCCGCGCTCAAACAGGCGAAGGGTGTTTCATGACAGTACGAGCTGTCAACATGGAACCTGTCCCATTGTCTATTCAATGAGCTCAGCACTCACTTCCTACGGTTATTCTTGGCTTTAAAAGGGCTAATAATGAGTCGAAACGAAACAGCAAATGCTAGCAATGCAATTTGACTACAGCCTATTCCACGACATTTTCCAGTGCGAGATTTTGTTCTCAAAGAGCTTCATCCTTTTCCATTTTATGCTCGAATGTCAAAGCTAGAAATTGTCATCGTAGAAAAATTCCAGCTTACATGGCTCCCAAAATGTGGCTTGCAAGAGGTTATTCTGCAAGAGACAGTCTTGGAATTTATTGCACGAGAGGAAGGGGTCTTGGGAAGTCGGCCACTGACAGCCGGAAGGGCAGAAGGTCAGAGCCTAAGATTTTGTCTTATTGGAGTCAATCACAACGAATTTGGGCAACAGGCACTTTTTTCATTCACTACACTTGCCAAGATGCTGTGGCAGCGACCCCATCACAGTTTCTGGCTAGGTAGTTAGCACACTGGGAAACATGGACTGTGAATGAGCGACCCTGCAAGTGAGCCTCAAGCAAATGCCAGCCACCCCTACACCAGGTCCTCTGACTGCATGTTCACCGCCCTGTCACCTCCTGCAGCCAGTGGCGGATCAACATGGAACAGCTTCCTAAAGTTGTTCCGATCCATTCCGGACTGTACAGGGATACGGCTCTAGCATTGGTCACGTCTCCGGATCTGAGCTCATCTGCGGAACGATTGAATCAAGATTGGAGTGCATAGTCCTCCTTCTACTGCACATGCACATATCCTAGGAAGCCGCCAAGGAGGCTGAGAGTGGTTGGGATGAGCGCACATGTGATTTCGAGGCTTTCAGGAACAATGTGGCAGGGGTCCGGCCCCGCAGAAGATTCTTCGATCAGTCGATCTGGGAGGGGCAAGATCAAGAACGGCGGGCAAATTGCTGGACGAGGTGAAAACATCCGGAATCTCACACATTCAGTGAACGAATCCCGCTCATGGATTTGTTGTATGGATTCGTTGGTCATCCTGCCGGCTTTTGCTGCCGACGAGCGGCCGGGTATGAACGTATTCCCACTGCACTGCCAGTGTAGATGACCGATTGAACCAGTTTATTCACCGATCAAGTCGCCACCCTGGGCGTATATATAAGACAATTTGTTCGGCTTGACGGGGAAACGACAGTTAGGTGATAAACCCTGTTCGAGGTTGCAATTCAAATGAAGCTGCCGAGAAAAACTCAAGGGATTTAAAAAGCCGCAATCATCTTCACTCGCCCACCTTGCCTGGTCACCATGCTCGAACGACATAACCACAGTACTTCAGGCGCTTATTAGCGAGGCTCGGGCACGCCGGTTGCACAACGCTAATGCCTATGCGAGGACCTTTGGAGTGCGTTGTTTCAACCATTTCCCACGTGCAGAGTGAGCACCATCTGTGCGACCCGAGAAGCCACCGTGCATGACCTTGTATTACACAGGAGAAAAATCCTAGTTTATCAGTAAAGGCTCTCAGACTCGCTACTAGTATACGTTTTGGATAGTTCTCGGTGCAAATGACCTCAATTGAAGGATTTCGATGGAGAGGAGAACGAACTTGGCTCTGTGCAGACCAGAATCCGCCCTCCCAGTCCACGTTTGGCATGCGAAGTGAAGTCATAGATCTGTCTGAGCGCATCAAGGTCTGCTTTCAACCTTTGAATCAGTTCAGTCTCATCCCGCCGCCTTCAAACAAGCGACGCGGGTGTGAAATGTCTGTGGCGTTTGCCCTGTGATAAATATGTGGTCGGTTCTGATGCGGGAAGAAGTCTATAGACAAGCCCGTTTCTGGATGGTTCCGAAATCGCGCCACATTAGTCTCTTGGCCTGCCGGAGTTGTCCTCTGCGGGTGGTTATCTTTACGCTTTGCTGTGAAGGATCCTTCCCTAGCCTTATCCGGCACGCACCTAACAGCCTCATTATACCCGAGCCGTCCACACTGACCACACCGATAGCCCCGTCCATCGTTGTCTCATGAGCCATTACTGATGCCCAAGGCCTTGCAGTAATCTGCCAGCTCAAGTTGTACACTTACGTGTGCTGGTGGCTAGCGAGGCCCGCGCCTGGCGACCAATTGCATGCGCCGGATGTAGCGGGACGCGGTGCTGGCTCCATGTGTCGTGGTAGGATACGAGCTTGTGGCGTTTTCGGCCCGCTGGCGCACTTCATTCGACACCAGCTCCGCGGTTGCAGTTCGCGCTAGCCGGAAGCTTATCTCTCCGCATGGCTTGGGAATGGTGATGCAGTTGTTGGAATCTTGGCGCAGGATGAGATGAGCTCGGTCCTTTTGCGATGTTGGTGGAGTACATGTGTACTGTTCCTGGTGCCCTGGTGCCCTGGTGCCCAGACACGAGAGGATGTGCCGAGTCTCTGCTGTGGGCACAGGTCGATGCTTATTAGCAATCAAGCACGACAAGGTGAGCCAAGGGTGAAGCTTACATTAGACTTATACTAGACCAGACTAGACGATCTTGACTTGGGCCTGACGTGAGATGCCCCTCCTTGATCTGTTATCATGAGATTATTTCCACAGCGATCCCGGGGCGATCTTAGCCCGACATATCCGAGAACAGCGAAAGCACAAGTCATGTTTCCGGGGAGCGTGCGGGTGCGAGCGAAATGCCTGTGTGACCCCATGGGGAACTCTTACTGTACCTAGGCATCCTGCAGCTCACCACCTAGGCCGCATTGCGCACATGATCTGCGGTCCGCTCTGAACGCAAGCGGGCAGAGATTACATTTAAGGCAGGCTACGCTCGCACGACTTTTTTTCCCGGGGGAATTTATTCTCCCAAGAGAGGTCTCCAGCCATTTTGAAGAGCTGACTGATCTGTTCCGTCACCCAGCTACAAAGCAAAATGTCGGAAAAGTCGCCCCAAGAAATCGACCACATCGGGTCAACATCCCCCCCAGAAGTCGATCACATCGGGGACACCAGCGGTCGGCGCAAGACTGTCGCCGTCAACATTGTTGAAAACCCACTGAAGCGGCATTCTCCCGAACAGACAATCGAGAATGCCCGCGTCTTTGCCGAATCTCACGGGATGAGTGAGCACGCCGCACTCTTTGGCCGCGCCGGCCTCGTGGCCCGCGACCCGGATCGGTTCGAAATGGTGTCTGAGCTCGAGGAGGCAGAACTTGCGGCGCTCACTTATGAGAAGGGCCACAAATGGCACGGTCCTAAGATGCTCTGGTACTCGGTCGGTCTTTGCGCAGTCGGAGCTGCCACTCAAGGATGGGACCAGACTGGCTCCAACGGTGCAAACTTGTCTTTCCCCCAGGAGTTTGGGATTGACGGCAAAGGCCAAGATGAGTGGATTGTTGGAGTGATCAATGCTATCATTTTTTTGACAGCAGGTCTAATGTGAGTTCTCCAAAATCAGCGAGCAGAGGCCGCCGGCTGCTCACATTTACAACAGCGGTGCCTTTATCGTCGACCCACTCAACAAATACTTCGGCCGTCGGGGCGAAATATTTATCACAGCTGCCTGTCTGACTGCCACACCGATTGGATCCGCATTCGCGAAGTCATGGCAAGCACTCTTCGCTGCTCGATTTGTTATGGGCATCGGTATTGGCGCCAAGAATGCCACTGTCCCAATTTATTCAGCGGAGATGGCGCCGGCTCGCGTCCGCGGAGCTCTCGTTATGTTCTGGCAACTTTGGGTCGTGGCAGGTGAGGATTTTGAAATTTGGAATTTTCCCGCCTTACGCATTTATGTTATTAATGTGGCTAATTCGAGCAAATTAGGTATTTTCCTGGGATTCGCTGCCAATGTAATTGTCAAAGATACCGGTGCTATCGCCTGGCGCCTCCAGCTTGGATCTGCCTTTATTCCGTCTTTGATACTCATGATCGGCATTTTTTTCTGCCCCGAATCTCCTCGCTGGCTCATGAAAAACGAGAGGCACGCCGAAGCATTCAGATCAATGCTGCGGCTCAGAGCCCACCCGATCATCGCTGCCAGGGACTTTTACTACTCCTTTGTTATTTACGAGGAGGAGCTCAGAGAGACTGCTGGCTCAACCTACTTCACCCGGCTTTGGGACTGTTTTGCAGTGCCTAGGATTAGAAGAGCCAACTACGGTGCATCGACCGTCATGTTGGCACAACAAATGTGTGGCATAAACAGTTAGTCTCACACATCCTGCTCCTGGCTTGCCTCGCTAATTCTACGCAGTCATATCCTTCTACAGCTCAACCATTTTTGAGAACGTCGGCTATTCCCGGACGCAAGCTTTGTATGCGTCTCTGGGCTACGGCGCTATCCAAGTTGTTTTCACGATTCCTACCCTCTTCATGATTGACACGAAAGGACGGAGGACCTTGACCTTGGCCGTATGTGTTTGCTCTACCCAAATTCTCAGAGTCGGAACTAATACGCGACAGACATTCCCTCTCATGTGTATTTTCTTATTGGCCGGTGGCCTATCCCTATTGAAGACTACAGGTAGCGCGGCCGAACGCCTGGGGCCTGTTGTTCTGTGGGTGGTGCACCATGACTCTAGCCCGATAGGATTCAGCTGACCAAGCTTCTTCAGATTCGTTTATCTCTTCACCATCTGCTACTCGCTAGGGGAGGGCCCTGTAGCTTTCCAGTATTCTGCAGAGGTTTTCCCTACCATCCAGCGTGAGCAGGGCATGGCATGGGCTGTCTGCATCAACAATACATTTGGTAAGATCTCTTGAGAATCTTGACAGCTGTTTTTTCTAACGTTTGTAGCTGGAATTCTGAGTCTCACGTTTCCTCGGATGCAAACAGTGATGACGCCGACCGGTGCCTGTGAGTCTTCTGAGCTAGGAGCATCTGACTGTCAGCTTTTAACATCGCACGCAGTCGGGTTCTATGCCGGCCTCAATCTAATTGCTTGGTTCATGATATTCTGCTTCGTCCGAGAAACCAAGCAGCTCACTCTGGAGGAGATAGACCGTAAGCAAAATGAAACGTGCTTTCGATTTTAGTACTGACGTTTTGCAGAGGTCTTTTCCGTTCCAACAAAGAGCTTCATCTCGTATGAGCTCACCATTTGGCTTCCGTACTTTATCAAGCGACACATTCTCCGCCAAAAGATCGCAAAGCCGCCCGCGATCATAGAGAAAGAAGCTAAGGTGGAGTCTATTCTAGAGGCATGAAGTGGTCATGAGTTTTGCCACCACTCTTGGGCTGTTCTCTACTCCAGAGACAGGTTATTGGACCAAAGTAACATGAGTGTCAAATTTTGGTTTGAGGCATTAAAGTTTACAACAAAAGACACTACAATAAACCGAGATACAGAACCGGTGATAGCAGAGTTAGAGGTTACAAATATGAAACAGATTTGACAAGATAAATCTATGTGTACAACCATGAGGCTTCAATTTACGATCCGATTCACGAGGTTTGTCTACCTCTGAAGCCACATTGCTGGCTACCACAACACTCGATCATGTTCACCAGCAGCGGGACGGTCTTTTGCAAGATATGCTAATTCTCTCTACCGATAGTAATTGTAAACTGACCATAGCCTCGTTTGGTATTCCCAATGTCTTTTTCGTATTACTTAGCTTACTATGCATGGCTGTGATTTTATTCAGACGAATTCCAGATGGCAAGAGCCTTTTCGGAGGTGACAAGGCGCAGCAGTGATGGTCTAGCGCCAGGTGCAAGTGCTCGCTCGAAGTCCCGACCTGTGCTTTGACAGTCACGAGATCGGGTCCCGGCCTATAGTGCAACAAGCGATCTTGTTCAGAGACGGTTCCCGGCCTCATCCAATGCCCGAAGTCTTGACTGGATGATCAAACCGCCGCGATGCGGTAAGAATGTCCTTTGATTGACAGCTGTTGGACATCTGCCAAATCTCGTCATAGACCAAGGTGGATAGTTGGGTTGAAACCCCATAATTAGACTTCGTCTGAGACAACCAGCCCGGACCGGTATCAGCACATATATGTTCACACATCTCGGGACAGCATGCTCGAAGATTACCTCGGCCTAATGCAATTGCGCGACGAATATACTCACTGTCAGGTTTATTTGATAGAAGGAGTCTATAAATACCTTATAGAAACTACTCATAGAAGCCCTTATTAAGAGTTCTAAGGGTATTATTATATATAGATAGCCTTTCGCAAATTAGACGATTTTTATAAAGGTAATAGTAGGGAGGTTATATTTCTAACTACTTATATATATAAAATATATATAGTACCTTTATATAGTAGTAAGTATTTAAAACTTAGTATTTAAAAAATAATAGTATTATTAATAATAAAAAAGTTAAGATAGTTTTTAAGATTTATAATAAAAAAAGCTTAATTTATTTTTAAAGAATTATTAATTTAAAACTATAGCTTTTCTAAAACGTTACTTAAGCTTTATAATATAAGGGTTTAAAGTTTATATTAAATTATATAGATTTTATAAGTAAGTTTATTTAAGGAAGAAAAGAAGGAAGAAAGGAAGGGCTATTAACTTTTAAATAAAAAGTATAACTATATAGCTACCTTATTAATAAAGGGCTTTATAGGGACCCTTATAAAGACCCTTAGCTACCCTTTAACTACTACCTTTAACTACCCCCCCCCTTAATTTTAAAAATCTATTTATATAAAGTTAAACTTATAATCTTTATACTTTTTAAAATACTTTACTTAGCGAATAAAAGAAATAGTTTAAGGAAATTTACTATTATATTAAATTCTTTTAATTTTAAATTATAATAAACTTTTATATTTAATTATATAATTAAAGACTTTATTTTTTATAAATGTTAAATTTAATACTTTATTTTTTTTAATTAATATTATTTTAATAACTTTTATTATTAACTTTATATTTTACTATTTTAAAAATATTATTATAATTATTTAAAATAAAGTTATTTTTAAAATTATTAATAATAATTATAATATTAACTATATTTATTCTATAATATTAACTTATATATTATAAATAATACTTTTTATTTACTATAAAATTATTATTATTATAGAATTTAATTACTTTATTAATTATAGCTATTATAATTTATTATATTAATTATATAAGTAATTTTATATAATTAAAATAATACTTAACGTTAAGTATTAATAAGTTAGCTACCCTAGTAAGCTAGCTACTTTTCTACTAACTACTCCTATCTATCTTTCTTATATATTTTTTCACGCTATATTATATAATAAGTAAAATAAAAGAAAGTAATATCTAGTTTATTATCTAAACTATTAAATCTAACCTAAAACTAAGTATTTAATATATAATAAAGAAATACTATATCCCTTATTCTACTATCTAAGATAGAATAGCTAGCTAAACTATATAATATAATACTTACTCTAATAATAAAAGATTAATAAAAATAGAAAAGGAGGTACTTATTTAATATATACTTAACTAGGATTTATAAGAATATTCGTTTATTTTTAAAGATATAGAAGATATAGTAAATTCCCTACTCTATAATTATAGTAGTAGTACTATTAGAATTAACTAAGTAGAAAGACTTATCCTATTAAAACTATATCTTAAAATATATATTAATTATATATATAACTACTAAAGAGCCCTATATAAAGATCCTAATATAATAAATATATAATTTAACCTTATATTTAATATATATAATAAATATAGAATCTAAGACTATAATATATATAACTTTAATAAATTAAGCTTTATAATAAGTATTAGATTACTTAAAATAGTAGTTATATATTCTAATTAGTAAAGATAAGTAAAATAAATATAGCCTAGGAATTAGTAATAGGTAATAACTATTAAATTAATTAGTAAGGATAGGTAGTATAGACTACTATTCCTAATTATTAAGGCTAAGATATACCTTATAAGCTAGTATATTAAGGGTAGCTTTTTAAATAACTAGATTATTAATATAAGCTTAAATAAATAGATAACTAATACTATTATTATAGAATAGATTTAGTATTTTAAAAAATATACTATATTATAGAAAAAGGGTATCTATTAACTATTACTTCTTAATAAATATAGGAGCTATTATTCTATAGATTTTAAATAGTATTATAAGTTAAAGAATATTATTACTCTTTATATACCTCTTTATTTATTTTATCTACTCTAGCTATTAGATATTAAGTATTTTAGCTTATTAAAAAAGGTATATAGTATAGAAATTAATTAGTTTAGTAAGGTTTCGATTATATATATTAATAAAACTAAGTTCTTTCTTACCTTCTATACTATATATAATAAGGTTTTTAAGTTAGAAACTATTAAAGGAGCTTTTAAAGGTATAAGTCTAATCTTATTTAATTAAAAAGCTATACTTTCTAAACTAAATATTAAAATTTAAATACTAATAATATAGCTAAGCTCCCTAATACTACCTATACCTTAGGTCTTTTAAATATTATATAACTTAATATAAGTAGTTTCTTAATTAACTCTAATTAAAGACTATATTTCTTATTATTAAAGAAGCTCCCTAATACTAATTTTAGCTATAGTTAACTAGTTAGTAAAGGGTATATAGTTATTAGCTTATATAGTTATACTTTTAATCTAAGAGATTAATAACCTTTAAGCTATAAATATAATACTTTCTAAGTATTAGAGGGCTAAAAATATATATATATAGAATAGAGGGGTACTTATTATATAATAGGCTAGGGAAATAATAAATAAAAAGGAAAAAGGGAAGCGGTTAGCTAGTGAAATAAGTAGTAGTATTAAAGAGGTAGTTTATAGTAGACTATTAAAAAGATAATATAGTAACTATAGTAAAACTAGGTATAATATATAAACTTATTAGAAAAATATAGAATTATCTATAGATTCTAATTCTAATTAAATTTAATTAATTTTTTTTAGTTATAGTACTATAATTTAAGTTATTATACTATTAGTACTAAAAAGTAGCTAGCTTACTAGGGTAGCCGACTCGTTAGTGCTTAACGTTATAATAGATTTTAAATATAAATAAAGTATTTTAAAAATTCTTTATAAAGTATTACTAGTTATTAAAATTTTAACTTTTCTAAAATACTTAATACTTTAATATATAAGTTTAGTTATTTATATAAAATATAAGTACTTTACTAACCTTTTACTTTTTATTTATATTAATAATTTCTTTATTTAGTTATATTAAATTCTAATTAAAAAGTAAGTTATAAAGGTTTTTATATAGCTAGTTTATATAAAATTTAATAAACTTCTTTTATATTAAAAATATCTTTAATTAATAAAAATCTTTTTTAATATTAATATTTATAATTTTATAAAATAATTATAGTATTAGATTCTTTAACTTATTATTTAACTTATTAATAATTTAAGTTTTTTAAATAATAAAGATATAATTATTAAAGTTAAAATTAAGTTATAATAATAATAGTTTATTTATTTAATTATATATATATTAACTTATTTAATAATTATATATATAATATTAATATACTTTTAAATCTTTTATATTAGCTTTTAAATAAGTAAATTATTATATTATAAGCTTAACTTTAGCTTTAATAATTATATTTTTATTATTTAAAAGATTTAAAATATTAATAAGTTAAATAATAAGTTAAAAAACTTAATAATATAATTATTTTATAAAACTATAAATATTAATATTAAGAAAGACTTTTATTAATTAAAGGTATTTATAGGAATAAAGGTAAGTGTAATATAATTACTTATAAGGTTATATAACTAATCTATAAGTATATAGCGAAGGTTTAGCCTTCTACTTTCTAGGTATAGGCTCTTCCTTCTAATATACTAATTAAGTAATATAACTATAATACTTATATATATATAAAACCCGTACTAATAGTATTTTTAATATAAAAGAGGTTTATTAAGTTTTATATAAATTAACTATATCCCTCTTAGGTATAAGGTTAAAAGACTTATAATTATTTTTTTTAATTAATTTTATTTAATTATTTTAAATTTATAACCTAATCTAGTTTTTAACCTTTATTAAACCTTTCTTTAAAACTTTTAAATACCTTCTTCTTTATTAATAATAAATCTATACCCCTTTATAGCTTTACTTTAAAGGATATATAAATTTTAATAATATTAAAGTCTATATTATACTCTCTTAGTTTATTAATAAATAAACTAAGCTTTAGTAATATAGATATAATATCTATAGCTTTAAATTTAAAAGCTCCTTCTATATAGAGATATACCTAGTTATTAATAGAGTTATAATATATATAAATATACATATATATATATATATATATAAATATATATATAAAATTTATATACGTATATATATATATATATATAAATATAAAAAAATTATATAT
>JUJX01000145.1:109987-132405 GCA_000800745.1 Diaporthe longicolla | reverse complement strand
GATATTTAAGGAATAGGCTCTACACCCTTAGCAGATTCAATCTGAACCTCGCCACCTGCTCCTGCCAGTCCTGCTCCTACGTCAGCATCTAATGGCACCTCCTCGTTTTCTCTTTTAGTTGAGGCTTCACTTCTTCAGTACTGCCACTAACGTCTCTTTAACTCTTTTCCTTGTCAACGATGGAATCGTTGTACGCTGGGTTACTAAGCCCGCATGGGACTATGCTGCTTGCACTGGCACTCACTGCTGCTATTGTTTGGTGGTCTGTTTCTACGGTCAGGAACTGGTACCGCCTCTCTCACGTCCCCGGGCCATTCCTAGCTTCCATTTCCTCATTATGGATGGTCAAGAATGCCTTCAAAGGAGGTGTCGCTCCTGCCATGCTGAACCTACAACAGTTTGGGCGTCTCGTAAGAGTGGGACCAAACTACCTCTTGACAGACGATCCGGACACTCTCCGCCAGATCGCGTCTGCCAGAAGCGAGTACTATAGAGATGAGTGGTGGACAAGTCTGAGCATGACCCCGGGGCATTCCAATCTCGCAACAATTTTGGAAATAGCGCCTCATGATAAGGCCAAGGCCAAGATGGCTGCTGCTTATGCTGGTAGGGATAACATGGACATGGAGAAGAGGGTCGAGGCAAAGATCATGCATCTCAAAGATGTCATACGACAGAGATATGTTTGCGAAGGCGATGAAGTCAAGACGGTGGATTTCGCTCGTTTGTCCTACTACTTCACCCTGGATGTCATCACCGACTTGTCTTATAGTGAGGCATTTGGGTTCCTGGACGCTGAGGGTGACCTATACAACTATACGAAATCTCTGGACCAGTTGCTCAAGATTACTGGGGTTGTCTCAGAACTTCCTGCTTTGCGAAAAATTGCCAACTCTACCCTGGTCTCATTTTTCTTAAGACCGAAGTTCTCCGACAAATCAGGCTTGGGTCGCTTGATGGGGTGCGTGACCACTGGATCTTTGAACACCTGGGCACATCAACTCGAGCATTCATCTAACAAAACTTGCCATAGGATCGCCCGAGACATAATTGAGAAGCGGTTTGAAAGCGGCGAGGTGAACCACGGAGACATGCTGGTAAGTGACCCAAGTGCTGCTTTCTTTTCAGCAGTTTCATTTTTGGTTGCGCTTGATCTTTCAAATGTGATTTAGATTCGGACAATCCCAAGTTGACAAAGAACACAGGGATCTTTCATGCGCCACGGGATACAAAAGGGGCCAGCCATAGCCGAGGCGCCGCTTCAACTGATCGCCGGCGCGGAGACTAGCTCGACGGTCATCAGGAGCACCATGGGCTTTCTAATGACAACTCCTCGGGCCTACCAGAAGCTCAAGGTGCAGATAAATGAGACAATCCAGGCCGGTGCCGCATCGTCGCCTATAACCGTGGAGGAGGCGAAAAAGCTACCATACCTGCAGGTAAGCAGTAACCATCTCGACATACTTGACAGTGGATGACATGAGAGATGCTTACCAAGACCCAGGCCGTCCTCTCTGAAGGCATTAGGATGCGTCCACCGGCACCATACGGTCACTACAAGGTCGTTCCTCCTGGCGGTGACACCCTTAACGGCCTGTTCATCCCAGAGGGCACGGCTGTCGGGCACAACTCTTTCTCAATGATGAGACGCAAGGAGATTTTCGGCGAAGACGTGCACATATTCCGCCCGGAGCGTTGGATCGAGTGCAGCGACGCCCAGAGACAGCAGATGGACCGGACAATCGACATTCACTTCGGTGGCGGCCGGTGGTTGTGCGCTGGAAAGCTCGTCGCGTATACTGAACTGTACAAGATCTACTTTGAGGTAAGTTCTCTATCAACCCCCCCCGATCAGGCAAATTCTAACTAAATGACTTTCCGTAGCTCTTGAGGGAATTTGATTTCCAGCTCGTCAACCCATCGATGCCGTACAGGGAGGATTCCTTTGTGCTCTGGAGACAGAGAGATATGCATGTCAGAGTCTCTACGGCCGCTTGAGATACCTCATTACTTTTGTGTTTACCCACGAGCTGGCTGAAATTGCTGTGGAGTCTTTGGGAAGGGATCAAAGAAGCGGAGACATTCTCTCAGTGCAAATGGCAACTCTGGGGGCGAGATACTTGAAACTGTTGTTATCCTTGCGCATGCAAGATTTCCCGACAAACGTGCACACCGGGGAGTTCAGATTGCTCGGTTCTGTCTGCATTCGTTTACATCTGGCCCAGCGTCTGCATCTACGTACTGTCCCGTTTTGTCCAGATATCAAATTGGGCACGCGTTGCATTTGATTGCTACTCGTATGTGTATGTGTGAAAAGCAGCCAACGAGGGGAAGAGACTATTTCAAAATGGCGGCGTGCATAGCCAGCCCCGATGACGTTGCAAAACGCCTCAAAAGTAAGCAGAAATGAGGATCTGAACTGTTCCCGTGGACTGTCGCAACGTGAATCTCGCTAATCTATTCCCGTAGGATCAGGAACCGGCGAGCCGCCTGCTTGGCCTGGAAAGCTTGTCACAAGCGCTAAATAAGGGGCGATGCCGCTTTCGACATGAGTGCACGCTGCCCACGAATAATCCTTGACCAGTATGCTTTCTTCCGTTTATGAGACATTGTCATTGTTTCGCAGGTACATTGTCAATCAATTTCCCGGTACTGATGGTTGCGTTTCATGTTGATCCCGTTAACCGGCCAAGGAACGTCTGGCTCCGTGGGAAGCGTGGGCCGAAATTTCCGAATTAATATGGGACATAACTAGTCTGCGGAGGGCGGCAGGCGGCAATACAGCCGGTCCGGCTGCAACAACGGAGGGAGCGTGCTGGAACTAACCTTCTCGTAAGGAAATAAATATCTTGGCCTTGTCGTGTTCTTTTACATCCGGTGTCTCGCCAGTCGTGTTCCAAGCTTCACTGACATCACACAAGCTCATTAACATTCGCCCTCACACACCCGCAAACATGTTCCGCCAAGCTGCCGTCTTCGTTCTTGCTCTCGTGCCATTAGCACTTGGCCAAGCCTCCAACGATTTCGAGAGTGGATGGGACCAGACTGCATGGCCGACATATGCGCAAGACTGCAATCAGGGCGGCAAAGTCACTCTGGACAGCTCGACCGCCCACAGCGGCAAGAACTCGATCAGGGTTGATGGTGCCGGTGGTTACTGTGGACACATCTTCTTCGGTACAACCAAAGTGCCTAGCGGTGATGTCTATGTGAGGTCTTATGTGTAAGTGCTACAAACAGTGCATTGGTAAATCCGCCTCAAAATTGACCGTTTCTTCTACGTGCAGCAAGGCCTCAAAGGCTCTTACGGACTCCCACGTCTCCTTCATCACTATGCCGGACTCAGCCCAAGGGACGAACAAGCATCTCCGCATCGGTGGCCAGAGCAAGATCCTGATGTACAACCGCGAGTCCGACGACGCCACACTCCCAGACCTCTCACCACAGGGTATTGCCACTTCCGCAGCCTTGCCAACCGGCAGCTGGCAGTGCTTCGAGTACCACTTGGGCACCGACGGCAGCATCGAGACTTGGCTAAACAACAACACCGTTGCCGGTCTTACCGTAAAGCCGGGCGTCACCAACCCCAACGCAGCGCAGTGGCAAAGAAGCTCGATCAAGCCCAAGGTCACCGGTGTCTACTTCGGCTGGGAGTCTTACGGCGGCGACACCAACACGTTCTGGTACGATGATGTTGTCGTCAGCTCAAGTCGAGTCGGGTGTTAGTTTGAGATGCATATACGGCTTCTATGGCAATATATATTAGCCTAAATGCAAAGTCTTGGCCTAAGACAAACAACCGAACTACAGATTTATCTCAAAACTTCTTCGTTCGAGCCACCAAATATGCGGAGAATATGACACTGTGACACACGCCGATAGACCGTTATCGTTTAATTGGCAATTAGTTAATCCCCCATTGTCTATTCTGTATTCGATTAGAAGCGGCCATTTATGGATGGCTGGTTACTCGCGGTGCACTCGATTTCAACATCAGTACCAAGAGGGGGTCGAGCGATTCCAACGCAAGTCCTGGCCTATGGGCAAGATTATCAGAGTCTTAGATCCCACAAGCTTTGATCCAAGGGTACTTGCCGGCTTCAGTCCTGGAAAGAAAGCAGTGTAGGCATTATTTACCTCACTGAAATCTTCTAGGTTGGTGAGATAGATATTGACTTTGAGAATATCATGAAGACTTGAACCAGCTGCGTCAAGCACGGCACTCAAGTTTAGCAAAATTCGCTTCTGAACATCGGTGTTTGAATGAGCATACATATTTATCGATTGAAATATTTTCTTGTGTCTGGCCACAAACCGTTCTCTCAGAAATGGTTCCTTGGATCAGAGCGCCTGTCTGAGGGTCTATCCCGACCTGTCCAGAACAGAATACTAGATCACCAAATGTGACTGCTTGGGATAGGAACGGCGGGGGCGTCGGTGCATCGCGAGAGAAAACTGCCTTGGCTGACATGGCGATGATAGAAAGTCCAAGATAAGAAGCCGAAAGGCGAGTGAAAGACTTGTAATTGATTGGAAGGCATACTACCTTTCCCGTCTCTCATCTTGAGTCCAGTAATTATCTCGAAATCCGGACTACTTCCGAGTTAGTGGTGTTAGTCAACGATTCTTAGTCAATCTCCGCGTGCTGCCGATAGCCAGCCGGCCACGTAAGAAAAGGCCAGTCATTGACACGCCATTGTTGGCACTATTCTCGATTCGGACATTGTGGAAGATATGCAAGGTCTCCATGATCAATTCAGATATAAAACACATCGCCAGGAGTCTTGCAGCAGGCCATAGAACTGTTCAACAATTAATCTAGCAACTGGATACCAAAAGTTTGCGCTTCAAGACCTCTATTTCAATGGCTTCCGAAACCAAGCAACGGTTGGTACTCAACCTTGACGACGTTAAGATTGCCGCGGTGGAAAAGCTTCCGACCATTGCCAGAGGTGAGTTTGGGCATGTCCAGGCAAGCTTGTTCGTTTCCTTATGACTTGATCGCTCGCAGAATTCTTCGAAGCCGGCTCTGCCGACCAAGTCACTGTGTCGGAAAACACGACAGCCTACTCTAAATATCGACTACGGCCCCGAGTCCTCGTTAATATCTCCTATTATATAATTAATATTAAAATATTATTACTTTTATTTAAAGAACTAAATATTAGGGAGAGATTATATAATAAGGGAAGAAGATAGTATATACCTCTATATATTTATAAAACCTAAAACTATATAAATTAATATAGTATCTATACTTAAATAATATTATCTAACTAACCTTTAAAGAGCTATACTTTTAAAGCTAATAACTCTATAGATAATTACCTACCTATATATAAGTAATTAAATTAAAATAGTAGTATCCTACTTAATAATAGTTTAAAAACTTTTAAAAATATTTAAAAATATTTATATAAAAGTTAAAGTTAATAAAGTAATTAATATAAAGAATAGATTTAATATATATAAAATACTATTCTTTTCTTTTTAAAGTAAAATTTTAATATAAAAGAAAAAAGAAGGATAAATAAAACTATCCTGTCTACACTGGGGCTCCTGGCCTGAAAGCTTGCAATACCCATCTGATACTCATGAGTCCAAATGTCTGGTAAACTTCTAACTTCCGAAACGCTACCCAGAAGGCGCGAATAATCTAGCTCCACAGGGTCTTGGCGAGCCTGGTAGATGGGATTGAGAGAAACCGAAATTCCTTCCGCGTCATGATCCTCATCAGTCGGTATAGCATCGGTTAGCTTCGAAGGCAGCAGTGGTTCCGCGTCTATATTCGTCTGGAAGTCCGAGACCTCGTCGTCGCATTGATCTGCATCCACCGATGCGGTATGGCTAGCTGTCGTAAATTGACTTAGTGCGGTCGTCTCCTCGCTGTTGCCGGTGATGGCGTCTTCATTTCCCGCGGCACAAGCGCGTTCCTGTGTTCGGTCTGTGATTTCTAGGTCGGACGCTGAGCCATCAGAGATATGGCTCAACATCGATTCTGAGAGCGACCTAAGGATAGTCTGGACCCCTCCTGGGTATGAGGTAAAAAGACCTATAATTGTATTCTTCTAACTGTATTCTATTCAACTGTGTTGCCCTTTTATAACTAGTCCTTCTCCTCCTTTAGCCTCCTTCTTAGCCTCTTAATACCCTTACAGTCTACCTTTAAAAGCTTAGGCTTAGGACTATTAAGTTTATATTTAATAGTATTATAGTACTGAATATATTCTATATTAGCCTTATATTCTTTAAAAAATAATAAGAATATATTAATAATCCTTTAATTTTTACCTTCTATTTCTAGGTAGTTATCCTTAAAGGAGTGTATTATGTAAATAAAGACCTAGCGGTTAATCTCTATTTCTATAGCTATTTAAAAAGCTGTTAGATCTATAAATCTAGATATATAGTAATAGAGTGTAGTTACCTTACCTAGTTAAAAGTAGTTATCTTACTTTAGCTAGATAATTACTTTTAAGTAGTCTTAGTAATATATTATAAGAAGGTTATAGTAGTTACTTAGTTTAGCTAGATAAGTATATATTTAAATAAAGCTAGAACCTTTAAGATAATAGTAGCTTTTATTATTACCTATTTTAACTAACTTATAAAGCTTTAAATTATATAATAATAGTATTTTTATATAGTACTTAATAGTATTAGACTAGCTTATAGCTTATAATAGCTTTAACTTTAATAGTATTAATATAAATAGGTATAGTTTAATACTATAGTTAGAAGATTAGTTTATAAAAGTAAATTAGAAAGTTATTATTTAATTTTCTATATAGGGAAACCTATTATTTTAGTATAAAATATATATTACTTTACTCTTTTAAAGAACTTTTTATTAAAAGGAGGGGGTTTTTTTTATTTAGGTAGTATAATATATTTAGATAGTGTAATAATACTACTATATAATTAGAAATTAGATATTATAGTAAAATACTAGTAAAAGACTAATAAAATACTATTAGAAGGATAAGATTTTAAAAAGTTAAAATTATATTAAGATTATAACTATATTAGACTATATTAGAGTTATAACTATATTAAGGTTAAGGTATATTAGAATCTTTAAATCTACTAGTTTTAATCCTTATAAGTTAGTTAGTAAATTAAATATTTATATTTATTAATATTTCTATAGCTTTTAATAGATTAGTTAGTTATAGTTAAGCTAATAAATTATAAATAAGTAGTTAGGTTAGGGATAAATTAAAAAAAGAACTTAACTTAAGTAGGGGTTAAACCCTCCTTTTTTCCTTATATATTAGGGCTTACTATTATATTATAGTATATTAAGAGTAATATTATATTAGAAATAAGTAGAGTATGTGCTAAATATAAAATAAGAATATATTAGTATACCTTTTACCTAGTATAAGTATTTTAAAATTATATTAAGACTATATTAATAGTATTGAGTTATTAATTCAAGACCCCCCCTTCCCCCCGGTAGGTTATTGTTGTTCTGGCTAAATAGGGGAACTTAAATAATACTAATAGTCTAAGGATAGTCTGGACGCGCTCGAGCTTGCTGCAAGCTGCGGTCAGCTGTTCGCGCAAAATGCGGTTGTCCCTAGAAAGACGCACGATCTGCTCATTATCGTCGTTTCCTTTAATTTCCAAGCGTCTTTCCAGATCTTTGATGTAGAGGCTCTGGCGTTTCCGAAAAGCCTGCTGTGCTAAACGGTTACGCAGTCTGAGTGGTCAGCTACCTTGTCAGGACGGCAAAGGGATGTGGGACATAGTTAGGATACCTTTTTTCGGAGACGGCCGAGCCGTCGGCACACAATTTGTCTGCCATAGCGCTGTCAGACATGGGCAATGCTGCTGTATGGCCACAAGAGGGCAGAAGGGTTTGATTATTCACAAACCTTGACTACCTCTCGTTCTCACAACTTGCGGGGGCGCCTATGACGCAATTAGGTAAGTTTATTTTACTAACGCAACGGCGTCGGGAGCTGCCGGTGACTAACCACATCTTACTAAAAGCTACGTCTAATAAGATAGAATCGGAAGGCAGCTTGCAACCTACATAATATTTCACGATCTTCACATTACAGCCGGCATGAATAGTACAAGATTTCTTTTGTGACTGACGGGTATAAGAATCAAATCTTCGACAATTGACCATGGCTTTGGCTAGACTCCGCGCAGTCGCGGCGAAGCGCAAAATCGTCGGTATCACTGCTTAGGATTTCCCCAGCGGCCTACTAGTATTGGCCTAAACGGCCGGGATGGACCTCCTGCTGGTGGGAGACAGTCTGGGGATGGCGGTTCTGGGTTATAAAGACACTAAGACGGTGACTTTGGATGAAATGGTGCACCACACGCGTGCCGTGACTCGGGCTGTCAAAAGGGCTTTCGTCATGGCTGATTTACCGCTTGGCTCTTACGAAAACTCCACCGAACATGGTAAGCTAGCTCATTCCGCACAGGTTGCCACAGAGTCAACTCAAGCAATGCACAGCTATCGAATCGGCCATCCGACTTATCAAAGAAGGTGGCGCCGACGGGGTTAAGCTGGAAGGCGGCGTCGAGATGAGCCCAACCATCAAAGCTATAGCGGATAGCGGCATCTCTGTCATTGGACATATTGGACTAACATTGCAACGGGGACTGAAGGCATTGGACCTGTGTGAGGGAGAAGAAGACGCTGATGCTGGGATTCTTGCTGATGCCAATAGTGTCCAGGATGCTGGTGCAGTGGCAGTGGTTGCGTCTTCCGTGAATACCCAGACAGCTGCGAGGGTCACCAAGGCTTTGCGTATTCCGACTATTGGCATTGGGTAAGCGCAGAACATTTCCCGTTGCCACAATGGTCGGACTGTCTTTGAGGAATAGTCACCTATGTGCCGATACCAACGCGACCAGCATATGCTGATGCCTGAAACAGATCTGGCCCTCACTGCGCCGGCCAAATCGTCCTACAGAGTGAGGTTCTGGGTTTCCAGACACCCCTACTTCCAGAGTGAGTCACGCCAAGTCGTAGATTTCCTAGGCTGACCAGAACAATTGTAGATACCATACGCGTTATGCAAACGTTGGAGATGTAAGCATCCAAGCTCTACAGTCATTATGCCAGGACATTCAAGAAACCAGATTTCCAGTGATTCAGATAGAGTTACCATCCCCAGCTCACCATGGGAGTCGAAATGTGATGAAAAAAAAGCAACATTTTCAGTTGCTCTATTTGCTTACTATGGAGGGACACAACTAGAATAGAGATGCGAGTGTTTTCTTTTACATATAAAAAAGAAGACGCTGAGTCTTTGAGTGTTTACCACTGTGTGAAGGGATACAGACCCAAGGGGATTGCGAGGCTGGATGATTCGGTGCGCGAATGAGCGATTGATGTCCGTAAAGTGGTCAGCAGCTGTAGCCTCAGAGAAAATTGTGCAGGTATTTGTGTTTTCGGAGCCCCAACAGAGGATGGAGTTCGGTACCCAAGTGATAGTCCAATACATTGCTTTTGACGCCCGTGAAGTTCAAGGTCGCCCGATGACCTTCACATTTGTTTTCTCCCCCTCATGCCCGGCTAGTCGATATAAAGTATCGTATCGAAGAAGGCGAATACAGGATTGTTAGTTCGTTGGCATGCCAATCTTAGTCACAGTTTGAAGGATAGATACCGGTATCCCTTAGATTGACAATACATGTCTTGAAAAGTACTTCCAGCGCGGTGAAGTGAGCTTGCAGAATGGCTTTATGTTGTAGAAAACAAATGTCCAATGATCAGTTGCAAGGCTTCGTGTTGAAGATCATGTATATTTTATTGTGCACTTCGATTTCCATTACTGCCTCCCTGTCCCTGAAGGTTTTGCACCAGATCTGAGGATGCTAGAAAGTGGCGACAATGAGCAAGGGCAAGAGAGCATGGTAGAGGATCCACATCGGGATTTACCAAAACTTTCATAGGCACAATCGAGCATGAGACAATTTCATTCCTGACTCGGCTATTGTTAGCGGCGTTCCATACCTTTGCCAATCATGGACTGCGCTCTGTAGGGGCCAGGAAATACATGGAATTTGCAGTTAATGCAAAATCCTGAAGAACAAATAACTTTCGTACTCCATGCAACGATTGTGTAAACACTGACGGCCTCAAAAATGAATAATATAGATATTACCGACCAGTCTGTCAGAATGAGCGTTGACAGCAAGAGGTGGCGATCTTCAATGCTATGGCTCGCAAGGGAGAGGACGATTGACGATCTAGATCGACTCAAGGTCTCTCTCCCTACCTTTATGGTTCGGCCCTTGTGAAGATTGTCTCACCAATGTGGAACGGAAAGCGGTCGGATTATTCCAGTGCATTTGCACCGGAAATTACGGGCAAAAGTGATATAATCTACAACAGACTGCATCAGTGGCGGGCTTTACCCAAGGCTGCCCACGTCCGAGACTGGAACCGTTCCTTACTCACGTCTTACTGCACCATGATTTTCCATGCTCCTGTGACGATACGCCACGTCGCGGTTGTAGCCGCCGTTCTGGTCATAATTCATTTGGTCTTCTTCAGCGGACTTTTTGTGCATTCTAGCAGCGATGCCTTCTACGAGTATTACGATCGCATGAAGTGCTTGGTCCCTCCGAACTCCTCTTCTACGATACTGTCACCGACAACTGGGAAGACGAAGTCGACGAAGCATCTGACTCCGCCGGAGACAAATATGAGCATCGCCTTCTGTTCATCTGTCCGAGACCAGCGCAGGGATATGCCCGAATGGTTTATCCACCACTACTACAACATTGGCATCAAGCACTTTTACATCATGGACGACGTCTCACACCCTCCACTCTCTACCTACGATATCGATGGGTACTACGGCATCCCTTCCTCGGCGATAACATTCACACATTATGCCGAGGGGGAGCGACAGGCACACGGAGGAATGATGCAAGAATTTCTCAATGACGAGTGCAACCGACAATGGGGTCATCTCCATGACTGGATAGCCTACGTTGATGTGGACGAATACATCGGCCTCATGACAGATGAGACACTCCAAGAGATCCTGCAGCCGTTTCTTGACGACCCGGCAGTAGGGGCATTCGGCTTGATGTGGTGGATGCACACATCAAATGGGCACATACACCGTCAGGCCTCAACACGCCGGGCCTATACAGAGTGTATGAGCGACAGAAGTCCCGAAGGAATCGACGACGAGGAGTATGGGGTCGATAACGAGCATATCAAGAGCCTTGTGAAGCCAGCGCTATACAACAAGAATCGAGACTCGCCACACGACTTCAATACGCTGAATGGCTCGGTCACCGTAGTAGAAAACGGGGATGTCCTACCGCATTGGTGGCACCGCCCTCCCGTCAGAGACAGAGTTGTGTTGCATCACTATATTGTGAAGAGCGAGGAAGAATACGCTGAGAAGCAGTATAGAGGAAACCAGGGGGGCACATACAGAACTTGGGAGTATTGGAACCATATAAACGATGGGCCAAATGAGCCATGTGAAGACATGCTGAGATGGGAAATATAAGTATGACAGAGCCAGGCAATGGTCGAGACAGGGATCATACCAAGAACACGATCGGGCACGAGAATGCAACAAGAAAACGAAATAGAGTGCGGTTTTGGACCAGCCATGCCGTGTCCAGCGACTACAGTAGAAAAAAATAGACCTTACATGCAACTGAAACCTAAAAGGCACGAAGTATTGTTGAATGCAAATTGTGGAAAGGCTATTTGACACAATCGCCTTGATCACTCTTTGGAAACTATGGGTATAGCCTGGTATCCAAACCGTAACATATTATATTTGTCCTTACTGTAGGCTTCACTCTTGCGCTGGCCCACATTGGAGTGCCGCCTCAAAGACTTATTTATCTGCAGAAATGCCACTGTTTCGGCAACGTGCATGTCTGAATCTCTCAACCTGTCACCTCAAAGCCTCGGCGACCAACCTTAACAAGGAAAATGTGTGGAGGTTGTGACTATTCAAAATCACGCTGAACATCAGCCCCGTGATTTCCGTCCCATCTCTGAGCTTCCATGCGTAAAAATGCCCAAGTAGTTGACTGATACATAGCCCCGTGCGGGCGTGCCACCCATCACCAGATCTTTCCCACCTTCCAAAGCAAAGTACAATGCCCCTCGCCCCCACAACTTTCTAATGATAGGTGACTACCCTCCTCACAGAATTCGCAGCCCGGGTAAATACACCTATCACGAACGGAGGCTATGGTGGTTTGGTTTCTAATCTCCATCCGTATAAAGTATATGTGGCGCCTTCATACACTGATAACCCTGCAGACCCAGCGTTTTAAAAGAAGACATCGTCAATAACAGTGCAGAGAGAATACACTAAGTCTGTGGCACGTGGCCTCAGCCATGTGCCATACAGACAGGCTAGGAAGCCAACGCTCCCGACGGCGCCGTTGAGTAGAATCGTCGACACAAGTAGCCCGAGAGATAATCTGCCACGGCGCCGGAGTCAAGCCTTGCGAGTACGGGTATTAACCGGATGGGTGTTCGCGGGAGGGGTATTCACCGGAGTGTCGTCCGCGGGAGGAGTTTTAACTGGAGGGTCGTTCACGGGAGGAGTTTTTACCGGAGGGTTGTTCACGAAAGAATTAATCTTGGCAGCTGGCTGGTGCGTTCTCGTGCTCCAAAATGCCCCAAGACGAGGGAACAAGTACGGTGCGCTAGCAGATACGACGATCAAGAAAATGGCCGACGCGACTTCTAGTCGCGAGGCCCTGACAAGGGTAGCTATGCCGGAGAGAGCTTTCTTGTTGATCAACAGGGCCGTTATCGCCGTGGCATAAGTGACGAGGGCCAAGAAAAAGCCTACGGCGACGCCTCTCGCAGCTTCGCAGGCGTGATGACTGGCTGTAGCGTAATATTGCTCTGGGACGAAAGTTGCAGCAAAGATGAGGGAAGTGATGATGACAGCCGCGTATGTATTGTCAACGGTGCCGTAGTTCCCGTTTATTTGTGTGATAATCGAGATTACCAAGCCAAGTCGAGCGGCCCAAATTGAGAAAATTTTGAGATTAGCCATATCAGATCCTAACTGTGGATTTCAATGCTTTGGCTTGAGGTCTGTTGAGAGTTGTGTCTATCAGGTGGGGGTTTTCAATATGGCATTGTCGAACACGCCCTGCCTTCTTATTGACATAGAAATACTTTGTCAGATAGCTCGTCGCTGCTCTAGTACTAGCCTATGACGCTGATCGATAATGCAAATAGAGGGTGATAAAGAAGGAACAGTGGGTACCAGGACTGCAGCGTGCGGTGAGAAGTCTTTGTCGGCAACACCATCTTTGTTGTGTTCATCATTGCCTTCCGTTTACGGTCTACAGCCCACTCCTAAATGCTTATGCCACCAGAAGTGAGCTACGGATTCAGTGGAACTTGAGCACACCTTGCATGTACAATCTTTGTAATGGATAGAAAAGTAAAGCCTGCACCCTTAATGGTGTTATTCTGGGGTGCCTAAGTTAGCCTAGGTACCTCTGTGCACCACCTCCGTGGCTCCTCTAAGCACTGTGAATCTGCCAATGTACAACTACAGTAGTACTAAGATACTATATCATTTCAACGTATGGCTCGAGTAGCCACCAAGACTATAGACAGTCCATGAGTTCAAAAATATAAGTGACTTCGGCTTTGGGGCGATGGAATGTGCGGTTTCCCCACAAGTTATGAGCGAATAGACACGAATTGTTCAACATGTAACTGACTTGGTTTGCTAGCTACACAATTAAAATCTGTGCAGTGGCCCAACATTGCCCATTTGCTGCATTGCCTACCTACCCTAGGGTATGAACTGGACTGGACGGCAGCTGTTGAGATTGGCCTTTGCAGGGCGAACAGCTGTATTGGACTGAAGACAGGGAGAACTACAACCAGTTTATTGTACGGAATCCCCAAGGAATTATCTGCTGCTGTTTAGTCTCCACAGAATTGATGCACTAGGCTACAACCTTTTTTTTCTGTCGATATTTTGTCAACTACGCCCTTCCCCCGGGGAGCCCACACCTGGCCATGTCGATAGCGCCCTTCTGTTTCCTATTCCAATAAAAGTCTCAGATGACCCTCAAAGGATCCAATCCAATTTTCTGAGGTATATAAGAGCCTCTCGACGCCATCGTGACAGTCTGCTGCCAAGTTCTGCACAAACGTAGCCTACCAACCGCATAGAACAGCAAGTCAAAATTTAGTCAACATGAGCGAAGACAGCCTACAGTTCCGCATCGCTACCCCTGACGATGCGGCACAGATCCAAAACCTAATTCAGTCATCATTCCGCACCGAAGACCCCAGAGCAAAGTGGACAGGTAGCGCAGAACTCGCATCAGAGTTCCACATCAGCCTCGACGAGGTCCGAGCCAACATGCTCAAGCCCGCAAGCGCCTTCTTGGTAGCCACGGACCCCACCGACGGCGCGATAGTGGCCACGGTCGAGTGCGTACGGCGGCGCACCACCAGCACTGCCGCCGCCGACAACAACAGCAACAATAAGACCAAGAACAATGGCGGCGACGTGGCGCGTCTCTCCATGCTCGCGGTGGACGACAGCCAGCAGCGCAACGGGCTCGGGCGCAAGGTGCTCGCGCGCGCCGAGGACTACTGCCGGAAGGAGTGGGGTGTCACAAGGCTGGGGCTCAACGCGCTGTCGACGCGGGAGGCGCTCATCTCGTGGTACGAGCGGTGCGGGTTCGAGAGGACGGGCGAGACCTCCGCGTTCCCGCGCGAGCGGTTCCCTGGCCGCAACATACCTGAGGATCTATGTTTTGTTGAGCTGGAGAAGGACCTCTTGAGGGTTGCATAGAGGGGCTCTGGTCTGGGAGGAGCTGGGGGCGGGCGAGGGGGACGCGGAGTGGCCAAGCATAAGGATCCGATATTGTTGCCATGTTCTTTGGATCATAATGTCATTGCGCATAGATGAGGCGGAGGAGCCTTTGTGAAAGCTGCAAAGTTTGGGCTGGCCCGGTCGATTGGATTGCGATATCACGTTACCTGCCGATGGAGCCAATTACGATGTTAAACTACGTCGTCCAGGTCGTCAATCTCAGTTTCTAATTCTATGGTAGGATTGTCGTGCGCCTGCAAGCAGATAGCGGTGAAGGGATAGCCAAATGCGTGAGCTCAATGTCCATCAATTTCCGGATATCACCTCTTGTGCAACCAACCGAGTGCCAATGGGATGGGATGCATATGCGGCCACCCCCCAGTGCGTCTGCTGTTCGCCGCAGCTCCCAACTCGGATCTCAAGGAGGAGTCCGGGAAGGTTTGGGATCTTGCAGGCGTGCAACGCAGGCAGGCTCCGGTGCGGACCTCAGCAATCTTTATTTGTTTCAAAATAGACCGAGGGAGGCTCAGGACCGACCGGACTTGGGGGAGCAGAACGGGACAATGACGGAGCTCGGGAGATTCGCAGAATTGGCTCGTCGCTGATGGATTTAGGTTGAGGGTACGGCCAACCGAGGGGGCACGCACGCCGATCCTTGGGGAGGATTCAGTCCACCACCATCACCGTGCAAGTGTTCGGAGATAAAGTGCCACAAGTGGGGTGGTGGCAATGTAGTTTGTCCCTCGGAGTCAGGACCGAATGACGCAGGGGTCGGGAAGGAAAGCGGAGAGCAGGTCCTTTGGCCTGGAGGGAAGGTTCTAGATGGGACGGGGACTCGATGTTGCACAAGGACAAAGAAAGGCACTGACTAATTCCCGACAATTTTACTCGTCCACGACTTCACGTCAGCGAGAGGAGGCTCGAGGCGGGCTTGCGTGGAAGATCGATCTCAAGTGAGAGAAAGATTCAGTTATTGGTGAAAAGCCATCTTGGTCGCCTCGTGTTCAAAGAAGCTCATGGCTGCTGAAGGACGAGCGGTCAGCGTTGGCGGGCCCAAACATTTCCAGCGCATTGCCATGCTCACTGTTTCACCATCATGACGGGAGAGCACACCTCTGAGCCTTGGGCTGACAGGTTGGTGGAGGTCAGTAAGACATGGGGCTAGACTACTAGTTGTGCAGTGTGTTCAATTCGTTTGTAACATCCATAAGGGGGTCTGTCACGCTGACGGGGGGTCTGTCAGAGTTCGCCGTCCTCGTCAGCCTCTGTCCGCGGGGCAACTTTTCGTTATCAAGCCCTCTTTGTCTTTCGAGTCAATAGGCCGACTTGGGAACTGCAGTGCTGCTGTCAATAATGACCGGGCCAACTTTGGTCGGACCAACTATAGCCGGGATAACTAACCGGACCGTACATATCTATTTGGAGATTCTAAAGCCGTGGGGGTTACCGTAGAGTCTAGTTTCGCGGGCGCTGTCAGTCGTATCCTACCAGCCCTGCCAGCTTCCTAAAAGGATCCGCGGATCTTGCGCGGACCTTGTTCAGGTAACTGGGCAGCATGGTCTGGCCCCAATCAGCGGGGTCAACGTGCTGGGCGTGGCATGGTCCAGCGTATCATCGCGCCCTGCGGCTGCCGCGTAAGTGCGTTGAGCCCTCCTCCCTTGCGCTCGCTGGGTCAAGAAGGGTATCAATTGGCGTCCCGCAGCAAGAGATCCACTATTAGGGAATCCTTCGGATGCGGACGATGCTCGCGGTGTCGGCCGAACTGAAAGATATCTGCGTTGCTTAGGCATGTCCGTGGTTGGCAGTTGTTCTATGCCCACCGGCTTATGTGCAAGCCTAGCGGTTTCGTTTAAATTTCTTTTGTGAGAGCTTGTGCGCGCCTTTCACTATGGTAGGGCTAGCTGAGTTCGGACGGTCCCAGCGTGGTGGTCACAGATCTGAAGCAGCATGAAGGGCTGGTGAATGGCCCAGCACCGAAGGATTTGGAAGAAGCGTTCTTTGGCGCTCGGTTGCTGACATGTGCTAAGCCTTGTTCGGAACATGGCAAATCAGGACCTAAAGCTTGGCTGCAGCTCTACCTTGTCTCAGGGCATTGTACCTTGTCGTAGGCCACTCGCTCAGGGCCCATTTCTCGTGGCATATCGCTTGCCCCGCCACCAAAGCCCGCCAGATAAATTGCTCGAGGCCTTTGATGTACCAACGCCAGGTCCGTCATGCCGCATTGGCTGTTACGAGAACATAATGTGCGGCGGAACCAAGAGATCTAGGCACGTCGACCAGGAGTGACAGCCAAGGCAGTGCAGATGAGGCCAGGGCCGGTAGCACAGCAGCAGGTCTGCATCAGACATTGCAGGCGGCGGACATCCACCCCTCCTCCCCCGCCGTCAACGAGGGTTTGCCCGTTGTTTCATCGACTGCACTGCCCGGCAACTGTGCTGTTCCCCGGAGCCTTGATATCGGGCCCGAATCCAAAGATAAAGAAACGCATTCTCGAATCTGTGCGCCGCCATTGGACACGGCGGCCACCCTCTCTAGCACTGAAGCGTGCAGACGAGAACTATGAGTGTGAGGTGGGGGGAGGGGGGTGTGGGTGAATTGGGTATGGATGTGAGATTTGGGGGCCTCGGTGTGACTTTGCAGGAGGAGGAGGAGGGTCGGACGATTAGCAACTGTCATCCCAAATATCGGTGACTTCTGCAGCGGGTCCCTTACCCTCATCCGAATCCTAACGAACATAAGCTTACTCTCTTGGGCCTGCTAGTGAGCGCTAGCACACCCATCCCACAGTCGGTGACCTGTGAGCCCCCATCCGGCTTATTCGTCACGCTTATGCTCTTGTCCTGCATCATTACCATCCATCAGCAACACCTGGGATGAGATTCAAATCTCCCCAAAAGCTTGCCTAGGCGGCCACCTGAGATTTGCGCGTACCTATGCCCGTATCGGCAAGGCCTGTTCAGTGGGTGTGAGCGGTGCCCTTTTTTTTATTACCTTACGGCCCTGTTCCCAACGGGAGGATCTGAGCACACGTGGTGGGGCTCCTTCGCGTGCCTGGCCATGCCAATTTTGCCCCCAAGCAGCACGTTGTCCGCGCATATCAGGGTAGGGCGCGGGGCTGGCTGGGCTGCAAGGACTCGCTGCTTGACCCAGAGAGGACAAGTGTGTGGTGCAGACGCAAGCTGCGGCTCGGCTCCGTCCCCGGACAGTAAGAATCAAGACTGAGATGCCGGCGCCCGGCAGGTCGCTGAGCGGTGACCCACTTCCTGACGCTCGGCGGTATTGTTCGCGTCGAGTACGTCTGCCAGGATGGATCTCATCCTCCTGGTGAGAAGTCATACTGGTATTTTGTCCGCGGTAGCTCGACCCCACAAAATATCCGGAGACCTTTGGAAAGCTTCAAAGATGTGGCCGGAGCAACAAGATGAGACTCGATCACATCATGGCCGGGGAAACTTGGATGGAGTGGCCGAGACAGAGAGACAAGTGTCGAGCAGAGGTTGGTGAATGCTTCCATGTCAAAGACCCATGACGCTCGCTCTCGGTGGCCTGTCTCTGGCTCGAACAAACGGCTCCAGCCATCCCCAAGCTGTGTTGTTCTTGGCTGGGCAAGCATCCACCCACACTGCAAGCCATATGCGGGACAGGCCGCCTATGCCTGCTCTCGGAGAGCCAGTGCCTGGGGGAGTGAGTGCCTAGTTCGTCTGAACCCCCCATGCCATCAGATCTGACACACCCCAATGATCTACCGTCAGACCCAGCGGGCAAAAAGACCAAAAGACCCTGAGATACGTATCTTTTCTTGCACGCAAGATTCCAGCGCCTCTGCCCGCGCCTCTTCCTACCCACCCCATATTCCCCCACCCACCATGACACCCCATTTCCAGGAACCTTTAACCTTTGGCCGGGGTCTCGTACATGGCGGCGTGCCTTAGTCCTGCCCTTGGTGACAGCAAGCATCAGTGGCCAGCAAACGTGGGTGGCAGGTGCTGATGGGTCGGCGTGGGCCATGTCAGCCTTTTTGTACGCAAGCCGTTTGAGCAACGATCTGCTGCCAGTGCCCGCCGCGTTCCTTGTCAGGGTCTGTCGAAGAAACTCCATGCCGCCATGAGGGCGTTCCGAGTCGGAGCCTTGTCAGACTCTCCCCATCCATGTCTTGCCCTGGCCAGATACAAGTATCGGCCAGCCTTCACCCTCGGTGACCCCAGGCCCTCAGCATCATCTTTCCCCCCCTTTGAAACTCCCCGGCTTCGGCTTATTACCTGGCCGCCATCCATATCTTCGTGGGGTCGCTGCTCACCACAGAAAAGAGACTGCGGTCCAGACCTCCCCTGCCCGGTGATCTTCCTTCAGTCTTTCACACGATGAACTCGCCCAGTGGCCCGTCAACACCCTCGGCCACGCCGTCTCCGGTAACCATGCCCACCTCAAATACACATTCTGCTGTTCCCGCCCCGTCGACCAACGCGAGGGGAGCAAACCGACGTCCACCCAAGCTTCGGTCGTCCTGTGATGCCTGTGGGGCGGCCAAGGTGCGCTGCGACAAGACACAGCCGCGATGTGGGCGCTGCGCGGCTGGCGGCATAACGTGCGTGTACGGACTGTCGAGGAAATTCGGCAAGGCCCCGAGAAAGAGAACCCCGACTGAGACAGGAATTTCCGAGAATCCGGTGTCGAAAGCAGTCACCCAGAACGCCCACCAGAACAGCCTCCAGTGCTTCCCGGATTATCGTCCCTTGTCCGGTGGCACAGCAAGGGCGGTCAAATACGAGCCTCGGTCAGCCACGTCGCCCAGCTTCGGGATCGAGGACAGCCTCATGGCTTTCACCAGCCATGGCGGCCACGACATGTTCATGCCGTCGCCGGACAGCATGGACAACAACTTCAACGACCCCTTCTCGTTCTCGGACGCGCCGCATAGCCACAATGCAATACTCCGAGCCGACCCACGGCAGCACGGAACCGTCGATCCTCTGGACCTGACCTTCTCGGCGTCAGACTACTCGACCTTCTCCGAATGGATCCAGCCCGACGACCTGATGCACACCCCGGAGAGCCAGCCCGCCAGCGACGCTGACTCAGCCGCACACATCACAGCTTCACACCGCCTGCCCACCTCCTTCTCGGGCCCCTCGCTCGAATCCTTCCCGCCGGGGGAGACCGCCGCCGCCGCCGCCGCGGCCAACAACAACAACACCAACCACCACCACCACCACCACCACCACCACGCGAGCCTGCTGCAGACGGACTCGCACCACTGCCAGAAGCTGGCCTACGCCACGCTGGACAGCCTCAGCGTGCGGCAGGACGGAGGGGCCGAGCAGCAGACCATGGACAAGGTGCTCAACCGCAACAAGCAGGCCGTCGACAACATGCGCCAGCTCCTCGCCTGCCCATGCTCGCGGTCCCCGCACCTCGCGATGCTGTACGCGAGCATCACCTCCAAGATCCTCATGTGGTACCAGCTCGCCGCCGGCTGCGCCAACAAGCCCGCCGCCGCCACCACCACCACCACGGCGACGTGGGACAGCTTCCCGCCGCTGGACGGGGGTGGTAGTAGTTGCTGTGGCGGCAGTACTACCGGCCATCACCATTCTTCTCATCACAACCAGCCGACGCCGCCACTGAGCGCGTCGTCCTCGCCCGCGGCCACGTCCGTCACGCCCGCGGCGAGCCCCGTCACGGCGCACGTGCAGCAGCAGCACAAGGGCTTCGTCGTGACGCCGATGCAGTTCTCCGTGGGCGCGTTCAGCGTCGACGACGAGGCGGCGCAGGAGGCCCTCCGGACCCAGCTGCTCCTCAGCGAGCTGCGCAAGGCCGGCCATCTCATCGACCTCCTGTGCATGCAGGGCGGCCGCCCCGGGGACTCCGCCGTGGCGGCGGCCGCTGCAGGGGCTGCGCCCGGTGGCGAGGTGAATGATATCTACTCGGCGCTGGGTACCTGGCTCAAGTGCGAGCTGAACAGGACTGTTGGGTCGCTGCAGTCATGAGGTTTGCTTCGGGGTGACTGGTGGTGAACTCCGGAACCCCCCCCCCACCCTTTCTTTCTTTTCTTGGTTTGAGGTCCATGATGATTTCATATGTAAGTTGACGGCGTTAAATGGTGGTTTGTTTTCGTATGTTTCCTTGCTTCTTGGGCGGATTGGCTATGGGTATATGCGGCCGCAGGTTAGGACGGCGGATTCTTTTGGGCGGTGTTTTGTTTCCTTGGTGGTCGTCTGCAGTCCGTCTCCTAAGGACTGTGCCAACTTGCTTCTCAAGATTGGCTTGGAGGTGACTGTGTCATGGCGCGAGTGAGAATCACCGGCCACAAGAAAGAAAGAGAGAGAAGTTTGTCTTGTTTAGAGTACATCATGTACAGGAGACGAGTGAGGATGTAGCAATGAGGGAGTGGCCGCAGCCATCAACTGCTGCAGAGCCCGACCTTGACTCGACTCATCGACCTGAGCGAGCCGTGTCAGACGCATGCTGTGGTGTTCAACAGCTTCAATGAGAAACTAGAGCAGTTGGCTTTTCAACCTCGTGTGTTTCTTTTCATGCCTTTGCCATGTGAACGTGGCGACAATGTTGATTACGACAACGTGAAGGCTGTGGGAGACGGTGGGTGGTGCTTGTCGTGAACGTGCATGTCGTTTTCTCGTTGTGTTTTGCTCTTCCAGGTTCATGTCCCCGCCCCCGCTTCGGCACTTGTGAAGCCCGTCAACCCACAACGTGTGGAGGGGGGGGGCACTCCGGAACTCTGACTGAATCCAAGCATCAAGGGATTTCACAAATGCCCGCCAGAAAAAAAAAATCAATACTGGGATGACCGGTAAAAAAGGAAGTAGCATTGGCTTTTAATCCTCATGAAATGTTAACCCGAGGTGTCAAGGTGTGTTGCGTTTCGAATGAAAACCCAGGTGCTGAGCACATGGGGCGACGGTGAGCTTGTCTTGTCCGAGAGAGCTTCAGCACGGACGTTCATCGACACCGTCACACACCAGCAACGCGAAGTTCTCTGGAACAAACCACTGCAGCATTTGAAAAGACTCGAGTTTAATTATTCGAAAAAGCCCAGTCTGGTCTCTTCATCGCCTGCAACCCTTTCCTGCGGCATAAATCACCAATTTCCCCACCCGGAGGTCGTCGGACTCATGTCTCAAGGCTTCGTCAACGACGCGTATCCCTTCTGCAAGGTAACGAGACACAACCATCGCAAGTGTAGAAGATGGTCGCGCTGATGGCCGCTCAAGAATGCTCGTCTACCACAACATAAATTATACTTGTGTTTGAAACCCACAAACAGTGACAGGCATTGGAATCAACATCATTCTGCCGTTCGGGTAAAGAGCCATGCAAAATAAGATCGACGCACAATACTCGTCAGGATTGTCGATACCCTTCTTATCTGATCAGCATGCTTCTGCTACTGCATGTACGCAATCAAGTCTTGGCGATTCAGCGGCGATATTTCAACTGGCATTCTCTCTGTGCTGCCTCGAACAACATGAGACCCATGTTAGTGCAGTCCAAACACCAGTTCTGACAAATACTCCTACGTTCTCATAAACTTGCGGTCCACAGTTTGATCTTCTATGGCTTGCTTCATCTTCCTCAAAA
>JUJX01000145.1:90142-109975 GCA_000800745.1 Diaporthe longicolla | reverse complement strand
AAAAAAAAAAAAAAAGAGACGTTGCGACAATTTTGGGTGCCAATATGCACTCCACGACAAGTTGTGGTTGCAGCTATTTCGAGCGTGATTGTTCCGAGTGCGGTACGTCCAGCTCCACATGCACGGGCTCTTCATGAGAAATGAAGCCAAGATATTGCATGGGTACTACATGGTGGTTTTCTTTTCGAAGTACACATATGACTTCATTTCAATATCTACAGGAATAGACAATTGTTTGCATCAATGAGAAACGTGTCGATCAGAGGCGGGTCACGATCTATGAGCAGATTCTTTTGGACAATGTGGGCACCTGGGCAAACACGCCAGCCTGGGACAAAAATAGGCAGGGACAAGATTTCCTTTCGATTTATAGCCGATGAAACATTACATTGCTTGATTTCAGGGTAACTTCATGGTTCAATTTCAATGGTCAGAACTCCCTGGGATCCTCAGGCCCACCTAGGACTTTCATTCTATCCAGCCAGAGGATCGTCTCTTTTGACAGTGAATTAGGTCTTGCATCAACCCTGTCTTGTTGGTCCCTGGGTCCATTTCTCAGGTCTTAGCACTGTGCTCCAGAAGAGGAGGCCTCAGGTTCAACCTAGATCTGCTTTGTTGTTTACAACCCAGGATTTATGCCTGAGAGACTGTATTGACCTTGGAAGGAACAAAGGGGCCCAAAATTATATTGACCTTATATTACTAGATGCGATCTCAAGCTGATGCAAGATTGATCATAAACATCAACCCTGAGAAGGACCCGGCCTCATTTTTGATTCATTTCCAGATCTGTTCATCTCATTGACAGCCAACGACATGGATAGATGCGTACCTCTCAAACAATCCTCCCCTGGTGCCTACGTGCAGGTCAAACTTCCTCCAGTAAAATGGATCACCTTCAAAATGCCCGCCTCTCACTTCCTGGGCGAGATTGGGCTCATTGAAGTGTGGTGTTCTTACTGGAAAGCGATCCTGCTCGCCTCCGGCGTCCCCCACGACGGCAGCTCCGGGCCGGCGCGGTTCATGCTGTCAGAGTACGACGATTATGCCCTCGCAGTTCTGCTTCGGACCACTATGAGCGCTGAATATTTCCTAGCCGGAGAAGACGAACTTATCGACGGTATCACCGGGAAGCCGATCTTATCCTATGTCTCGAGAGTCTGGGAAGAACACGAGGAGGCTATTGACATCGTTTACCCCTGCGAGCTGAGCAAGGAGGAAGTCGCCAAATTTACCGTCCGCGGGGAGCCTTTGGAGGTCATCGAGTACAAGGTCGAAACAGACACTAAGACCGAGGACAAGGCCGCCGAGACAGAGAGTGAGGTCTTGTCCGCGATCAAGAAATTACTCCTCCGCCTGAACGACTCTTCTACCTCCTGATGCGGATATACCAAGAATTTCTGTGGCATCAACCCATCAACTGTCTCATTTGTAACGCGAGATTTCAGAGCAAAGGACACGAGGGACAGGCGCAGAAGGTGACGAGTGAGGGACGCGGCATCAGGAGGGATGGGGCTTGGAAACCACGCATCTGGGGAAAAGAAGCAGGAATTAGGAGGCACATGATTTAAGACCGCAGCAATCGCAAGTTCCGGGAAGAAAACGGAGCAGCGCAATGGCATCGAGCCAGCCGAAGACTCCGAAGGGCTGCCGGCAGCATTGTCATTTGACGAGGCAACATCGACGCCCCACCAAATCATCTTTTTTGAGCGCTACGCACACTCGTTTACATCAGGAAGCTGTCTCACGTGAATCTACTCCACGGAGTGCTTCATTGCTCTGATTAGGGTGTGGCACTGCTTGGGGTGATGTTGGGAATTGCGACAGGCAGCGACGAGACACCAGGGCACGCTTCAGTTCTCATATGTTACGGATTTATCATCGCCATTGTTGACTCTGTGTTCGGAAGCAAAAGTGAACACATCGGCATATGCGCAAGAAAGCTATGATTAAAGTGACAGAGATGGAGATTCCCATTTGCTTTTTAACCTGTGCCTCCATTGCCCTTCCTTCGACACATGAAGTAGGCGTCTGCACCATTCACATAAAGACTAGTACTAGTAAGCTCCCTTGAAAGCTTGTTTACAGCGCATGACCCCCCTCCTTTATTTAGCCTGTCTTTCCTCCCTTGACTTAGCGGACTTTCTGCGATGGTGCCCTCTGAAAACGTAAATCTGGAACATTTGACCTTTCAACTGCCAAGGACAGGGCGGAGAACGAGACATGCAACCGGTGGTCGTTTCCTGCAATGCCGCGGTCTCAGACACGCATCTGCCAATTGAGAATTTGGCAGAGTCAAGTCCAAGGATGGTCCAAATACATGCGATGGTGAAGAAGAATCCGGTTCACTTTACTGTATATTACCATTGTTCATCAACCTTGTATTTTGGAAATGCTCAGTCTTTGAGCGTTTACCACTGTTCGAAGGCGCCGTATATGGGCTTCAGAATTATATGGAACGAGAACGATACTAGTTACATCGCTGTGTTAATTGCATACGAGTTTGTTTCGTTCTCTGTACTACATTTCGATGCATGTCTAATTACCTGGTAAAATACGCTACCTGAACTAATCATTCCTCAAGAGCTTTGGTCGCATCTTCCACACCACAACTGACCGACACGTAAACGCGCCCAAGGATGGCCAGGAATGTCTTCGCGGTGCAACAGTAGATGGCGAGTTGGAAACACAAATGTCGAGACCTAACCCAACATTCACGCATTACCGTATAGCTGGCGACGATGCACCGCTTGTACCGGCCCCGGGGTCCTTCGCTACTTTTAACTGTGATTTTGCCTTCTAGGCACTGACACTCTTTCATCACTTTTCAAAATGCTGTCCAAGTACTTGGGCCTGTTGCTCGCTGCCACAGCTGGTGTGCATGGTGACAAGCGCTGCGTCGACACTTCAGGTGAAGGCAATGAGGATCAAGGCAACGGGGATTCCACGCCCGGACGCCGTCTGCTACCCGCCGTGCACTGGGACGTGGACACAACTATCTTGGACAACCTGGTTCCAGTTGCGCCGGAGACGCCTTGCAATATGTACTATGGTGTCGATGGTATAATTTACCTTTTCCTTCAGTTGATATCACCAAGCGTTAATCTGACATGTCTTTTTATTTCAGATCCAAATGAAGAAGGATACTTTGGCTTTCTGACATACCACTTCAGCTATGCGGTAGTAGTTCTCGACCACAGCTCCCTCGTCACTGCAAAGTACGATAAGAACACCGGTGAACTTCGAGTCACGTTCGCGAGTGAGGAGGCCTTTCACATGGCCGCCGCATCGTGGTCTGTCGAAGGGGGTCTTATCCTAGCTGTGTTCGCTGAGGGGTGTGCTACTACAAATAATGACCGGTGCTACTTCAACAGCCAGGGCCTCTACTTGGATGAGGCCGATTTCGTCATCATTGTTACTGGCATGCCGCAAGACCCAGACTCCATGGCTATTCTCGGCGAGGCTGAGTGGGGCTATTGGGAGCCACAGCCTTCGGGCTCGCCTGGAAATAGTGGCCAGAATGGTTTGTCACCTGGGTCAGGGACACCCGGTGACTCAAATCAAGGACCTGGGATAAATCCTGGTTCTGGTTCTGGAGACGGAGGAGGGGGAAGTCCTGGAGCCCCGGGCGATCCAAACATATCAACCGACACATTTGGAGGCAGGACCCGGTGCGTTGCTCCCGTCGATACTATTCACGGGTTGCCCACGGCTTGTCTTGGAGACTATTTTGATCTGGACCTCGACGACCAACAAGGTTACGCTGACGCCGAAACTAACGCCGTATTCCGATCTTTTCTCTTCGAGCTCGACCCAGAGGAAAGCCAAGACGGGGAGTTGCCAACCAAGCTAGTTCGCAGCCTCCGTCGCCGTGGATGGTTGGATAGCATAAAGAACGGGCTGAAGAAGGCCTGGAACGGCGCAAAGAACCTCGCCACAGATGCCTACAATGGAGTGAAGCAGGCACTTACAGTCGCACCCTCATTTAACAAAGACTTCCCTTTCCAGGTTCCCAATCCCTCGAGCAATGATGCCGGCGCCAAGACGCCTAAAGACAGCAGCATCAAGCAGGTCCAGTCGCCTTGGGGGGACGCCCTTCTCCTCAAGTCTTTCGGCAACGAGGACGAGATGAAAGCGAAGCAGGGGAAGTCAGGGTACCTGAACATCTACTGCGTCGGCTGCGGCGTGAAGGGTAATGTCAACATTGCGGGGCGCGCCAAATGGAACCCCTTGGACGGAGGTTTCACCCAGGGAGAGGTGGAATTGAAAGCCGACCTAAACATCGTCTTGAAACTCGGAGTGGATGCCAAACTGAAATATCAAAAGGACTTTAACAACGTTATTTTTGAGACAGGGCTCCCTTCTCTCTCGTACGGTCCCGTCATCATCGGCCCACGAGTCGGCTTTGGTACCCGCGCCTCATTCGTTGCAGCAGCCGAAGGCCAGTTGTTGGCTGGCGCAGAGATGGGACTTTCTAATGCCCATATCATTCTCGACTTTGTCACTCCTTCCAATACCAAGACAAGCGGCTGGGAACCCTACTTCAAGCCCGTGTTCGAGGCCTCTGGGTCAATCATGTTGTCCGCCGAACTTGGTCTACCTATTTTCATCAAGTGTGGCCTCAAAATCGCCAGCTGGGATAAGAATGTAGGAATCACTGAGGAACCCTCCATAAAAGCCACTGCTCAGGTCGCCGCCAGCGTTGGCCTACAAGGAAACGGATTTGCTGCTGGATTCTCCGAGACCAACGGCTGTACCGGCATCAGCACTCAAATCAGTTGGCGAAATCGACTCTTTTACAATATTCTCGATACCGAGAAAGATATATTCGACACCAAAGATAAGCTGCTAAAACAGGGCTGCATCGAGTGAGTTGCCCTCTATTAATCAGAAATGTTCCCTTTGTCGTTGCTAATTTGGCCAAAGATTACCAGGCAGGCCCAGTGTTTCTGGGAGCCCGACTCCCGAGAATCCAAAGGCTACTGCTCCGGCTCCTGAAACTCCAACACCCACAGATCCGGCAGCTGAGGATCCAACACCTGAGGACCCAACTTCAGAACAGCCGGCCTTTAGCGCTCTGAGAAAGCGTCAGACCGATGACTCCGGTGTTTCTGACTTGACCGACTCAGTCAAAGGAGAGACCACAATATCCTATACCACCCAACCAGCGCCTAACACGCCTTACAACGCTACAGACAATTACGAGTTCTCTTTGATCGTCGATCCAACAGCCACAATCATGCTTCTAGCTTGTGGTGACGGTAACATTTACGCCACAAGTGTCGACGCTGACGAAAGTACCACGGCTTACTGCTCTGAAATGTGGTCCGTGTACAACGAACTGTTAGTTGGTGATGGGAGCGGGCGCGTCATTCACTATTACAAGAACACGATGGACAAGGTCGGGGTTAGCCGTCTGCGGGTCTCGGACGGCGAACTCCTGCCTTCAGAGGCTGTTGTAGTCGCTCTTGCTCCGTACGATACAGAAACTCAGGAGTCTCCGATCAAAAAGCGCCAGAACGACACGGTGACTAACGGGGACTCGACTAGTAACGATGATGTTGGGTACGAATTCTTCGCGGTGGACCCCGATTATAACATATTCTACCTCGTTGTGTGTACATACACCAATAACGCCATGTCACGTATGTTCCTAGTAGCGGATCCCGAGGCTGGTGTCACTGCCCTTCAAAGCAGGAACATCGAATACTCTATCACTGGAGGAGTTGTTGAAACTTGCTCGCTAATCCCCCTTGTCGAGGGAAAGTATGAGGACGACTTGGAAAATGAATTTGGGGAGTACAACGATATTATGGATGTCTACTTAGACTACGAGAGTTCAGATTATTAGAGTTTTCTTTTGCTAATAGATACATTACTTAATCCGTAATGTGAGGATCTTCCATTCTATTCCCATTGTTTAAAGAGTTTCAGGGACACGATTTTGGAAGACGATTTTGTATCTGCAGATAAATGCGGTGTTGCTGTGCGAGGATGTGATAGAAGCAGCAAAATTGACGTAGATTTGTGCAAGACATTGGTTGACTATGGCGACTGTTGCCAGCCTATCACCCTCTCATCTTTCGTTTCTAATGTGGGGTTCCAGTATACAAGGAATGAAACCCTGGTGTAAGATTTCCTTCTGACTATTCTAGCAGTAATTATCCTTCCTCTGTGACTCTAACCCTGTGGCTTCCACCCACAGCTCCTGTGTTGCTGACGGCATCTTCGACCTTGTGCCCGTGACAGGCTTTGCAAAGACCAACAAGAGTCTTTCTCAGTGTGATGATGATGTGTGGTGAGGAGAGCAGTGGATCGGCAGTTTCTTGGCCAACTGTCCTCGTTACCTACTTAAGTAGGTACCTAGGTAGGTAGGCGGGCCGATCACGCGTGCAGACTAGCCTATCGAGAGCTTCGGAGCGCGTGCTACTTAATGTCCGGTCAGTTGGCCGAGCCTGCAGTGACTCTCGAGCAACCCGTCTAACCCCGCCTCGTCCACACTGTAAGGACCCGCTTGAAAACGCACCCCAGAAACCTGACGAGAAGCGCTTCATGCACACAAATCTTTTGTCTACATCACCATCTCGAACGTACACGGAAGCCAAGCCTCGTGAGCAACCCGGGATCCATCGTCAATTTCTTCCTTTCGGCTGCTATGTCTATCCACGTTCCCACGAAAGACAAGATCGTTGCAGTGACTGGTGGCGGGTCAGGTGAGCCAAATGCGTCCTCCGACTCATGTCTACATGGCCGAATGGCTCATTCTGACGCTTGCACCAGGCATCGGGCTTGCTTACGGTCTACTTGCAAGGCAGCAGGGGGCCAAAAAGGTCATTCTCGCCGACCTGAGGCTTACAGAAGCGGCTCGGGTGGCCGTGGAATCAGATGAGAATCTCATTTTTCAGCAGTGCGATGTGACGAAATGGAAGGATCTTCAAGGGATTGTTGACGTGTCCTTGGCGAAGCTGGGGGATGTCCCCGACATCTATGTCGCATCCGCGGGGGTGTTTGAGCCGGTTCGTACATTTTCTCCCAGTTGACCGGTAAACAAAGGTACAGATACGAAGGACTACTGAGACATTGTTATTAATCGTTAATAGCCATACTCCAATTTCTGGGATGACCCAGAGCCTTTGGATGCCAATGGTTATATCCAGGTTGACATCAATGTGAACCATCCGGTCAGTTGCCACATGAGCAGTTCCAGTCCGATGTCCATAGGTCATATTAAGTGACAGGGCTGATTCCGAACAAACTCTAGATCAAGCTCACTCGCCTGGCATTGCGCGCCCTTCTTGGAAGAGAAAAGCAAGGCGTCATTGTCCTGCTGTCCTCGGTAGCCGGATACATAAAAAACTATGCCTCCCCCCTCTACGTGGCAACCAAGCATGCAATCGTAGGCTTCACCCGGAGCATGTGGAGGGCCGAGCAGCTTCAGGGCGTGAAGATAGCCTGCATTTGCCCAGGGTATGTCTGTCCAATCTCACAGAACCCAAGTGTGTGGTCGGGTCGCACTAACTGCATTCCGGACAGTGCTGTGAACACACCTCTATGGACAGAAGGGACCCCAGGAGCTGGTGACCGGTATGGTCTCTCGGATGAGAATTCCCTGACAGCCGACAAAGTGGCGGGTGAAATAAGCACGGTTGTTGAGTCACCCGACATTCCTGGAGGAGCAGTCATCGAGGTATCTGTGGGAGGTACCCGAGTGATCCCGGAATGGAACACCTTACCCCCGGGCATAGTTGACAATACAGATGACAAGGGTGTTGCTGGCTCGGAAGAAGCCATCCAGAACTTGCTGTCTCCGATTGTCAAGTTGACAGATGGCGAGCGTGGGAAGCTCCGGGATCTCCAAACTCAGCAACAACGCCATTCGAAGCTCTAAGCCGGAGATGGGATGAAGTGGATTTTCGTGCAAGTAAATCAAGTTCTTCATGGCAATGTAGGCCAGAATGGAATTTCATGCGAGAAACATCTCCACGGGATCCCAGGAGCGCGTTTTCGAACTGCCCTGAAGAGAGCACCCTGATTCAGGTGTAAATACGGGCTGGCTCCTCCCAGCCAACATACCACAGTCGCAAGTCTGACTACAGTCGATAGGTTTTCAGGTCTTCAGTTTCACGTCTTTGATCATCAAGGAGAAATTGGGCAGGAAGTTGACGATGTTTGAACGAAACAAGGTCAAATGTGAAATTCTGTTCACCTTCGAGAGAAGAGAAAGTCATCAATCTATACATCATGAAAGCCAAAGTCAAAGCCAAGCGTCAAACCATGCAAACATCCAATCCCACCGAAAGGAAATCCCTTCTCTTTTTGTCTCTTCTTGATTTCGAATTTTCAGTCTCCTCAAAAAAGCAATGGAGAAGCCTCCGGGGCTTTTGAATCAAAGCACATGATCTTTGCCGAAGTCAGAATGAAGAAAAGTCCCAAACACCAATCCATCCCATGGGTTGAAGATCACCTGCGTTTGTATACAGCATCAATGTCTCAAGGAGAGACTTGATGTGTGGACCTACAGCCTGGACGCACCAGTAGGGCACACGCCATCGACGGCGCACACGGTCTGAGTCTGGGTCACTGTGACCGCAGAGCACTGTCCGCCGGCGCCACTGCCACCACCAGTAGCGGTAACAAAGACGGTCTGAGTGACCTGTGCGGCAGTAGTAGTCGCGGGGATGACGACCGTACTGGTGACCTGGCCGCTCGAGGTCGAAACGGTCTGGTTGCCACCGACGGTGACGGTCACGACGCTCTGGGTGGGCAGCACCGTCTCGACGGTCTCGGAGGACTGCTCCGGGCTGACCTCAGACGTAGCGGATGCCTCGCCACTGACGGGTACGACGACGGAGCTTGTTACCAGGGCAGTGGAGGATGAGGTGGACTCGGCGCCTCCTGAGACAGTAATGGTCACGACGCTGACCGAGGGGACCACGGTCTGCACAGTGGAGGAAGATGAAGGAACGACGCCACCGCCATTTCCTCCGTTACCTCCGCTTCCACCATTTCCACCGTTTCCGCTGCCGCCTCCATTGCCTCCATTGCCGCCATTTCCACCGTTACCGCCTGAGCCACCGCCGTTCTGGCTGCCTCCGCTCTGGGAGCCGCCGCCGTTGTTGCTTGAGCCACCACCGGTTGAGCCGGAGCCGCCCCCAACAGCGAGTGCGCTGGTGACTGGGACGGTCGAGGAGATTGTGGTCGGGACACCGCTGATGGTGGTCTGGATGGTTGTAGGCACAGAGATGACAGTGACCTGGGTGGACGTGGACTCGGAATCTCCACCACCATTGCCGGGCACGCCGCCGTTGTTTGGTGGAGGAACCGCGGTAGTAACCTGCACGCTGGAGGATGAGAGCGAAGCTGATCCGTCGACAGTAATGGTGACAACAGTTGGAACGTTGACCACAGTGCTGCTGGAGGACGCAGATGGGGTGGGAATGAAGACTGACTCAGTTCCGCTCGCTGATAGGACCAAAGTGTTAGCATACGTGTGGGCAGTAATGTGATGGAATATCAGCCAGTCAGGGGAGGGGGGGACTTACCAGTCACAGTCGTAATGGCAGACGAGAAGCTGGATGCGATGGAAGAAGACAGCGAAGAAGCAGCTGTAACAGGGCAGATGGTGGTGTACTGAGCAATAGTATCGGTAACCACAATAGTCTGCACAGCTCCAGGAGGCAGAGCTGAGATGGCGCTGCTCTCAGACGCACCAGGGCAGCTGGTCACAGTCGGGGCGCAGGAGATGACAGTGCGGACAGTGGTAGCCTCAACAGTCAGCGTGGTCTGGGACACAGAGGTGTTGGCGAAAGGACCCGCTGGGCCGCTGGCCACAGGCAGGTTGCTGCTCAGAGCACCAGTCGGGGCTGCGGCGCCGCCTGCTGCAGGGAACCCGGTGGTCAAGGGAGGCAGAGGTGGCAGACCCGTAGCCGAGCCGTTCGTAGCAGGTGGTGGAGGAAGGCCTGTACCGTTGGCTGGAGGAGGAGGTGGCGGGGGAAGACCTGATGAGGATGGAGCGTCCGTGCCAGTGACGGGCGAGTTGGAAGAGGATGCACTGCCTGAAGCAGAGGCAGACGATGAAGATGCCGCCGGAGCTTGTGCCCCGCCACCTGTAGCGTTGACGGTAGGTAGAGGAGGGAGTCCCGTAGGGGGACCAGAGGCTACCGGGGGGATTCCGGAAGCAGAGGGGAAGGGGATCGGAGGGATTCCTGAGCCAGATCCTCCAGTCCCGGTGACGGGAGAGTTGGAGCTGAGAGCGGAATCAGAAGCAGACAGCGAGGGTGGAGGAGGTGGCAGGGACGGTGCGCCTCCAGTAGCATTTGCAGTAGGGACCGGTGGTGGAAGACCCGATCCGGACGCGGTGACATATACGGTGTTAACCGAGACGGGAGAGACCTCGCTGGTAGTCCGACCGGGGCAGTCCGTCACATCAGGCGCACAGGAAGTCACCGTATAGATGTTGGTCGTGTAGACAACCTCTGTGGTGAGTTGCGCACCGGCTGTGCCATTGGGAGGAGGGTTGACGGCGGACCCGTTTATAGGGATCGGCGACATAGACGGCGCAGGAGCAACATTCTGCCTGTGCAGAAGACCTCCTAAGGCGCCCTGTGAGAAGAGCACCGCTACGGCGTTACGGTACATCATTTTCAATGTGCGTATGGAATCTTGCGGAATTGTTGAATGTGCTGAGCAAATCCTGTCCAGGGATCGAAAGAATGGTTGCAATGAAGAATGAGTGAATGTGAGGTGTCAAGACACCTAGAGAATGGATAGTCAGCGAGATCAACTGGCCTCAAGAGAAAAAGAGTGGAAAGCACAAAATGCCGATGTAAACCTGAAGTCAAGCTTAAAGTCTTCGGAACATATCTGGTGAACAGCGAATATGCTGCCTTCTTATACCAAATCATCCTCAACATCACCACCACTTCGACAGCCTCTCTCAACAACCCCTCTTCTGACCTTCATCTCCGATGTTGCCCTCACCCACCCACGACATGGCGTCTGTCTGGGTGAATCAATATGTTGTTGCCAGGGAGGGTCCATGCAAAATGCCATCTGTGCCTGTATGATCCAGGTGACCTCTCCCAGTTGTGACGCAAGATGCTCCCTCGAGGGGCCCACAGTCGTCGTCTGAACTTTTCATCTGAGCTTTCTGGTTTTATGCATACAAGGTAAAATCCATATATTTGGGACGAAGAGCAGAGCCCCAGGTGGAGCAGCAGTACATCCGCGGGTTGTAGAGCGCAAGCCTGGCGCTTGGGCCGTCGGCGAAGGAGAGGGGTCCGAAGGGGCTCGTAGTCCAGCCAGAGTACATACAAACTGGTGGGCTACTTGCCCCTATTGCGTACTAAAAATCATGTACCCGATCGATCTGCAAGATAGAGTGTGGTCCGACCGGGGCCTGGCTGTCAATCTCCCGAGCTCGCCGTTTGGGGTAAAAGTCTCCGGACGGCAGCGAGGCGCATAACTGACAGGGGCCATCGCAGTATCAACGAGAGGGAAACAGTCTTGGCATCCTCCCTTAATTCCGAGTCAGGGGCAAGAAACAACCGGAAACAGGGACCGCAACGGTCGATTATGTCAGAATCTGGGAGGGAAACTGCCTACTCAGGGCCGACAGGCACTGACAGGTACAGATTAGGACCCACCCTCTTCGAAGCTTAACGTCAATCATATAGGCCGCATATGAGGGGGTTCGCACAGCATATACCAGCTCTTATGCAGACGGAGCCTCCCCTGAATCACGACAACTCCTGAGGATGGGATGAAAGATCCTGTACAAGGGCTGTCAGGGTTCATTCCTGCTGCACCGTCAGGCCACAGTCGGCCAGGCTCGGAGATTTTGCTGGAGCTCACAAGCTATTCGCTGCTGTCTCCCAGCTTCCCAGGTGTTCGGACGATAAAGACCCCTCCTGAGCCCGAACTTGGCCCCTGCCCCTGAGCCCTCCCCAGTATTCTGTACCAATGCACCCTCTCCCCGGTATGCGGGCAGCGATGTTTCGAAGTCTAGAACAGGTTCGTTTCCCTTAGAAACATTCATGCGCATTCAGACATCCTGTTCTGACCCGAGGTTTGCCCTGCCCATATGGCAACTGACGTGGGCTGCATACCCGCATTTCTGTCGTGGCTAGGCTGGATTCGGCTTCCTATGCGGTTACACCACGATCGTGGGCACCGGCACTATGGTCTCATACGGGAGACCGACTTGCCCAAGCCACCTTTGGAGCCGACTGTCGATCGTGGCGTCATGGCCTGCCTGGCTTACCTGGCTGCCCTGAATAGATTAAATGGGCTCACCAACAATCGTAGCAACACACCCACTTCCGCGTTACTGGAAGCCGAAATTAGTTGAGGGGCTTTTTGGTTATGATGCTACTGAACCATACGTGACTGTGACTCGGATTGATTGAGTATCTTGCACTGCCTCTCTGCAAGTTGTTGCAGCCACCAACCACGGACAGCCACAAGCGGCTCTCCAGTGTTGGAGAGTTGGGACGGACGAAGGTAGAGAGGCTTGCGCGGCACATGTCTTCACAACGAGCTCGATGGCTTAGGAATGATCCGTTATCACGATAAGCTCTCGGTATTGCTACGATGAGCGCACGTCGGGCTTCAGCATGTCACCGACGATCCTTATACATGGGTGCCCGAATCTCTGTAATCTGCTTACATTGCGCGTCGTGGCACTTGATCTGAATAAAGTATAAAATAAGGGCTCACAACCTGGTCTGCAAGCTGAGTCATGATACGGCTCCCTCCCTCCCCCTCTCCACTCCGAAAAGGAACCTTGGAATGTGACTTTGGAGGGATGGAATTACGATTATCCAGCGCGGTTGTTCGTCTCCATACCGAGATACCATGTGGATTGTACCACTATGAACGGAGAGAATCAGAAAAAGATCCAGGATTTATTCGAATTGCATAGGGCGGATTGGGACCGTCTTTGCTCTTGCAACTCCAGACCGAGTGTGAAGACGATAAGGCGTGCCGCTCATTATAGAACGCTACTAGTAGGGTAGAAAAGAGACATGTAGGAACTCATTCTGCTGCAGCGACACAACTTCTTTTACCAGGTATTCAAGGTGACCTGGTTTGACCTCGGTCTAGCAAAGATCCGAACAAGGACATAGTAGTGAAATTTGGCATATGCAGCAGCTTACAGGCCCGCAGCGGTCTCTACTAGTGTAGCTGCCGCAATCTTGTCCCGTTAGCGCGAATTGTCCGACGTGTGTTTTAGACTCCCGGTGCCGCCAGGTATCTCCCGGTTCCACAGCATGCGACCTCAATTCTGCCGGGTGGCCGGCACCGCGTCGCGACTCACTCATGACATTTTGCCATCACAAAGGCCTTCCAAGGAGTCACTGAGACGTTGAAATTGTCAGTGATGGACCTAGACGGTGACTGGGTTATTGTCCCGCGTGACGTTGACGAGCCAGAGCCGCTCTATCTCCGCGACATCAGCTCCTATGTTGATAGCATTGCCGAGTCCTTGTGGCCGGTGAACAAGACCATCCACGATAACCCCGAGCTGGGATACGAGGAGCATGTTGCCCATGACACATTGGTCGAATTTCTGAAGTCGAAGGGAGGCTGGAAAGTCACGCCATCGGCATACGGAATTGAGACAGCATGGATAGCGGTCCATGATACCGGTCGTGGGGGGCCGGTCGTCTCTTTCAACGTTGAGATGGGTATGAAGACGTGCACGACACAAAATGGTTCCAAATCATAGGCTAATCAACATTTGTTGTTTTTGTCAGACGCCCTTGTTGGTATAGGCCACGCCTGCGGCCACAACCTTATCGCAACCGCTTCAATGGCAGGCGGCCTTGCCGTGGCAGAGTTGATGCGCCAGCATTCCTTGCCCGGAAAGGTAATCCTGTTTGGAACGCCTGCCGAGGAAGGCGGCGGCGGCAAGATCAAGCTTATTGAGGCCGGCGCATACAAGGACCACAAGGTCGACCTGAACCTCATCTCTCATCCAGGCATCACGCACGACAGCGCCCTGATGCGAACCACAGCATACACACGCTTCAAGGTCGAATACTTCGGCCGAGAGGCACACGCTGCTGCCAACCCGTGGCTGGGTATTAACGCTCTTGATGCCTTGATCACAGCGTACAACTCGCTATCAGTGCTGAGGCAGCAGACCATGCCGGGTGACATCATTCAGGGCCACATCACCGACGGGGGCGCAGCTCCGAACATCATCCACGCCTATGCCGCCGGGGTGTTCGTGGTCAGGGCAGACACGCGCGCCAGGCTGATGGACCTCAAGAAGAAGGTTGACGGTTGCTTTAGGGCTGGCGCCACGGCCACGGGCGCGAAACTCAAGATGACAGAGGAGATGGGGTATGCTGACCACGTCCCCAACCGGGTGCTAGCGCGGAGTTACACGCGATACTTCAACTGCCTGTTGCCCAAGAAGGAGGACCCGTATGAACCTCCCAGCTCAAAGATACCTTCTGACCAGGATGCGGATGAGGTGAGAGGAGTAACGCGAGCCAGCACCGATCAGGGGGACATCAGCTACCAGATGCCTAGCTTGAGTGTGGGTTTCTCGATCGTTCCTGGACCGGGTGGACAGGGTCCGCACAATCCTGAGTTTGCGGGTGCAGCTGGCACGAGGGACGCGTTTGAGCGGTGCCTGAGGGTTGGGAAAGCTCTGGCAGGGACGGCGGTGGATGTTCTGACCCAGGAGGGAATGTTGAAAGCCGTGAAATCTGCTTGGGAGAAAGACATGGAAAGTCACGCTTAAGAGATCCGCAGCACTGTTGATGCTTAGGGAAATGTTGGCAGTCATAATTTATTCTCGCTTAGGAGGCTGACTTCGCTTCCGGGGTCTGTGGTCTGGCGGCCGACCAAGCTCTTCTCGATCATTTTAGGGACGTTCTTAAAGACGAGGGGTTGCGTCGAGCACAACCATACAAAAAAGATTGCATTTCCCGTCCGTTGGATCATCTACTTAAATTGACAAGGACGAGAAGTCTTGAAGGGTTGCACAGCGCCAAGGATTCCAGAACAACCATCCGCGTCTATTGATTGGTCACATGCAGAGAGCAGTTCGAAAAGAGGTAGTGTGGCGATTGATAGCTGATACTTATATAAATACTAAGCTATAAACTATAATATATTAGGAACTTAAAGTAATTTTATTAGTATATAGTTAAGTATAAATATAAATTTTAAAAATATAAGTATAAAGACTTACCTATTAAAGCTTATAAAAACTCTCTCTTTATAATAATAGTAATACTAATATCCTTATTAAATATAGTACTACTAATACTAAGCTCTTTAAATACTAATATTAAGTTAGTAGTAACTATAAAATTAATAATACTAGTAGTATTAGAGTTAAGTATATAAGCTATAAGCTTTACTACCTTAGCTATATTAGCTTTATTAGAGCCTACGTTAATATATTAAGCTTTAAAACTAATATAGTTAGCTTAAGTATCTTATTTTAAAAGTATAATAACTATAGCTAATAGTAAAAGGAGTAAGGAGATTAGGAGCGACTTTATATTAGGTAAGTAAGTAATATAAGTTAGCTAATCCTAGAGAAACTTATATTAAAAGCTAAGGATAGATAATTCTTATTATTTCTTATTTTACTTATATTACTAACCTTTTCTTTTAAATAAATAATAAATAAAGTTATAGTAGTAGGTATTATTATTAAATAAAGAAAGTTAAACCTTACCTAGTACTATATTAAATAGGAATAATAAGAGGTTTAAAGTAGTATAACCTTAAAATTACTTTACTTTATAAGAAGCTAGCTTAAATTAGTAGCTTATATTACCTTTACTTTACTTTAAATAAAAAGTAGTTAATATTTTAAATAGTATAGTACTAAGGTATCTTTCTATATAAAATAAAGTAAAGTAATAAACTTAGATAAGCTAAGATAATAAAGTAATAAATAAGTAAAGATACTATAACTTACTTTAATAATTATAAGTTATAATAAGTATAGGCTAAGCTTTACCTATAGTATAAGCTTATTTATCCTTCACCTATTTATATATAGTTATAATAATTATAATAAGTAGGTGCGATTCTATTATATTTTTAATATACCTAAGAACATAGTAATATATTAAGTTACATACTAATTAAATAAGCTAATTTCGTGTAAACGTGGTTATTTTAGCCCTAAGGACTAGGCTAAGTAGTATTTTATTAAATTAGGCTATTACTATCTTAATTACTAAACAATAGTAGACTTTAACATTACCTAATCCTCTATATAATTCAGAGTCCCTATCTTAAAGCGGCGTTTCACCAATGTAATTAAGACGGACAGAGAGCTAGTTTGGAGGGCGACAAGGCTCAAAGAACTAGACAGCTGTAAGAGATCGACGAAATGAAAGGCTAGGCGGTGTAGAGAATGAGATGGCGCAATGAGCTAGAGGGCGCATCTGACCGTACTATCTTCTAGGCCTAACTTATAAACTTGAAAATCACGGCACTAATCCAGTTTCCCCTCCCGGATTGAATTTCTGTCATGATAAGTGCAATGTCGGAACCAAAAGTTAGGAGTGGCTATCGAAACTCCCTAAGCACTATAAACTTTGAACCGACGACCTAAACACTCTCTTTGCAATACAACACAAAATAGTCAAAGGAGGGAAAGACGAGAAATCAGGAAAAATCCGTGCCGACACTCGACCTCAGAGCATATCATGGCGGCCCAAAACCTTTAGACCTCGAGCTCGTTCTTCCGAAAGCTGCCCCCCGAGATCCGCTTGGAAGTATACTCTCAACTTTTCCACTCCACCTGCCTGTCTTTTGGCACTTTATGGGTTAAAGAAGCCGGCAAGTCAGACTTTATCCGCCTGCGCCCGTTCCCCAACAGCCTGAGCCTCCTCCGCACTTGCTCCCGAATCAGCGACGAGATCGCAGACAGCTGGCTGGGCCAGGTCCTGTTCAGCTTCGAGGACGTCAAAACCATGCTAGACAAGCTGACCAGCCTGGACTCGCAAACTCTGGGGAAGCTATGCTATATACGCTACTCGTAGCGGAGGCTCACGCGCGAGTTTCCTGCCCAGCGCACATCCTTTCTAAAGCACTAGCACGGGTTGTTGCGTATCCTTAAGTTACTGCCTGGTCTGTGCCTTGATAGGCTTACTGTTCTTGGCCACCATAATAAGGTGTTTAGATACTATAAGCTGGATAACCTAATCATCCACAGCGATGAGTGGAAGGAGCTCTATTACCTATTCTGGAACTCCGAGACGCTCGAATTCCCAGAGTACCTAGGTACAACGAGACACGGCGGCGTAAGAACGAGGTGCTACGCGCGCCACAGCCATCGACTTGGGGCAAAGGGCTGACAAGCCGCGATGGGCAGGAGGCGTCTGTCTCTGTATACCGGCCGAGCAACGCAGCGGAAAATGGCTCCATTCTTTCCAGGCTAGATAGCTGCCAGGCCTTTGCGGGCTAGGTCGCAGAGGCTGGGAAAAAGTATGGCGTCGAAGGGCACGCAGCGCTAATGGCGCCCGGCGAGAAGGAGAAGGAAATACTTGTCGTCGTGAAGAGAGGAAGAGATGCGGACTACGCCGAGAACCTGGGGTCACCGCTGGTGCGAAAAGACATCCGGGGGCGCTGGCCGGGCATGACGTGGGGACAGTTTCGCGGAAACTCCGAGTTTGATCTCCGCCCTCTCTACAGCGACGGGTCGCCGGGACATGAGACCGACGAGGCCGGCTGCCCCATCATGGTAGACACCTACACAAGCGTCGATGACTACAAGTGGAGTCCCCTCCACTCGTACTGGGATCCCGCTCTAGCGGAGGTCATGTTGAATCAGATTAGGCCATAGCTCGCGGGAGGATATGGTCCCCGCTGAAAGACGGGCAAGGTATTTACCAGAGAATGGGATCATTACCATGTTTTTTTTACATGGATTTGTGGTACCGAAACCTGTGTTTTGGATAATTCGAGTAACAGAAAATTCAAGTGATGCGCATTAATACTATCCTTTAGTGACTCAGCTGCTTTTCGTGACGTGTCAATTTCTGACAAAATCTTCATTCCTGAATCCTCAGATACGGCAATAAAGACTGGCCTTTTATACTTCTAAAAAGAAACTACAGGTCTGGCAGCAAGTCTTGAACAGATGAAAAAAAGTTAGGCCTTGTCAATGCAATTTCTTTTCGCCAAAGGCTAGCACCATTTGTTCCCACGAGACATGCTGACCGTAGACAAGCTCCTGAACCGCCCGGCCGTACGGCAAGGCCACACGCGGGTTGCTGAGCGCGCACCTGTTTGCGATCTCGGCTTGCACCGTCCCGAAAATGTCAGCAAGTGTGGTCTGCTCAGCGCCGTGCAGACCGGCCCCATCCCCACCCACGTCATCTTCTTCAACTTCCTCATCAGCCTCGCGACCACAGCGGCGCTTAGGATTCGCCCGGTCGTGGCCACCCGTGCCCCCTCCAGACCTCGAGTCCTGCCGCATGTCCCGCAGGGACTCCCTCATGAGGCCCAAGAGCCTGGCGACTCCGTCCTTGTGCTCCTGCGGGAAGAATTGGCCGGCTACAAACTCTGGCGAGACGGCCAGGCGCTCCAGGGGCACCGTCTGCGCCATGCCCCAGTCTATGATGCCCGTGAGGTTGAACTCTTCGTCAAAGAGGAGATTGCCGTGGTGGAAGTCCATGTGGCAGAGCGGAAATGGCCCGCGGACCCTGTCCCCGGCGATGATGTGGGACAGGGCGTCTTTGAGAACCCAGCAGGCGGTATTCCACGCCGGGTCGTCTGGGTGATTCTGTATAACCTCCTTATTCTCCTCTTGCCTCTGGTTATAGAACCACTCTAGTGATGTCTGTGGCGAGCTGAGGAGTGATAGGGGAGAATTGTTGAGGAAGGCGTTATAGTCTTTAGAAGGTAGGGGGATAATCTCGGGTAGTGCCTCACAGTCATCGCTGTACTGCAGTATACCCATGCTCGGGAAAGAAAGCCTGCTCTCTAGCTGGGACAGGACGTCCGCCAGCTGCCCGGCGACCTTGGGCAGGAACTCTGCCGGGACGTCCCGCGCGAGCGGGCCCCCGACGTCCCGCCCCGGCATGAACTCCATCAGGATGAACGGGAATCCAAAGTCGCCCTCCCCCTCCGACGGCCGCATCTGGTGCCCAAACACGCGTGGGACGGGGATGGTCGTCCGCTCCCTGACCAGCCTCATGGTCGCGATCTCGCTCAGCGCGTAGACGACGACGTCGTCGTCCAGGGGCGCGTGCTGCACCTTTGCGACCCAGTACGCGCCGTCCGAGAACGCGACCTCGAAGACCACGCTGTTGAAGCCATAGGAGAATACGGAGGGGTCTATGGAGCAGGCGACCGTTTGATCGAGGTGCGCGTCGGCGCGCCTGCGGGCGGCCAGGGCCAGGCGCTCCAGGTGCGGGAGGTCGGCCGAGTCCAGCACGTGCCGGATCTGCTCGTACAGCTGGCCCGAGGTGGAGTTCAGACTGTGGAGGCCACCCCAGCTCTCGCTGGGCTTGGATTGCACCATGGGGTGAAGTGTGCGTCTGGTGGTTGAGGGCGTGTCTGCTTGCCTTGTTGGGATGGGGGTGATGCAAGGTGTGGAAAGCCCAGAACTCTATTATATAGGGGGGTCCGGAGCGGCAAATATCTAAAAAATCAAATTATTATTATATACACCCTACTACTCTTTTTTTATACCCCCCTCCCCCCCCTTTATTATTTAATTTTTTATTTTTATTTTTTATTTTTTATTTTTCTTTTTTTTTCTTTTTTTTAAAAAAGGGGGAGGAGGGTAGGGGAAGAGTAAGGGTTAGGGGAAAAGGGGGGGGGAAGAAGAAAAAAAAAGAGAGG
>JUJX01000145.1:0-89980 GCA_000800745.1 Diaporthe longicolla | reverse complement strand
GGGGGGAGGGTAGGGGAAGAGGAAGGGTTAAGGGAAGAAGAGGGGGCTAAATTAGTAAATAGTAGGGTAGATCTAAGGAATTTTTGATTTTTTGGACATTTGTCGCTCTGGACCGCTCTAATTATAGCCCTTGCCGGACAACCCCTGCCTTTTATATTCGTGCAGCCACTTTATAGCTTAAAGGTGAGAGGCCTTAGCACTCTCTTTCGGCCCAGCCTAAACCTGGCGCTCCGTTTTCTTACTGGTCGAAATCAACCAACAGTCACTCCCAACGCATCCACCCGCGCTCATCTCAAGCCTTCCTGACTATGCCTGGTCCTTGCTGCTTTGTCTACACCACCATTGCTATTACCAAATTTAGCAGCGAAATACCATCGGGCCTGCTGTCTGGATAACTTTTTTCAAACATGTAGCATCGACCATGCGCCGTAGGCTACTGATTTAAAAACCAATACAGGATCACCACCAACGCCACCAACCAGGTGCCATTTTTGGGGTGTTGGACGACGACTTGGTTTGATGTGACCTGTTGGCTGGGTCGCCGACCTCGTCGCCATGTTTTCCGCAGAGCCTTGCCACCTGTCTTGGTACGAGGAGCACGAAGGGGGTTGTATCAACGCCAAGGGTGGTCCCTGGTTTATACAGGGGTCATCAGAGCGACTGTAGACATATTCAGACACAACACCTCCTCCCACGGCCGGAATCAGCAGCCATAGCCAATTTGAGGCCTGCCTTTTTAGTTCTCAAAGTCAACAATAATCAAGGTCTGGATAGGTCTGGATATAGCCAATACAACAACAACCAGGCTTGATGTGTTTCAAGTAAAAAAGAAAGCAATTTTGCTGAGCCATCATCCTGAAAAAGAAAGTCTTTTGAAAAGCCCCTCAGCAACCTTGGAAGTCTTGAAGGGTTACACATGTGCGCCAAGGATTCCAGAGCAACCATCCGCGTCTATTGATTGGTCACATGCAGAGAGCAGTTCGAAAAGAGGTAGGCGTGAGGAGAACTGGGAGATGTGTGAGACTGCAAGTCAGCAGCGCCGAGGTCGATCTCTTCCGTGCACATTAGAATGACCATGGCAAAAACCACTTCGTACATGTCATTTACTTTCCAACTCACACATCTGACATGATTCAAAAACACCATTTCTCGCCATGAATCAGACTATTTCAATTCCATATGTCCCCGAAGGCCATGACAGTAAACCAGCGATTTGTGATACACCCTCCCGGCACAATAGCCCAGATTTCAAGCACAAGCCACTGCATTACGATATGGCGCATCGGACAGTGGTAGAACATATTTCGCAGGAGAACGAGGTGCCATTTACTATACCTCCTCAATTGACCATGTCAAGCGACAACCTCTACAAGTCTTACTTAAGGGACGTCCTCTACAATGCAAGGAGTGAGACTACTTCGCAGACTTCGAGTCTCCCCTCGGACAGGTCAGAGACCAGCTCTTTGGAAGCCGGCACATTTGAGCCTGATCAGCACGTGGAGATGATACCTGAGTCCGACGAGGGCTCGTGCAATCGCTGCTGCATGATCAACATTGAGAGTCTGTCTAAAGAAGAGGGCTACACGCACTCAACCATGGATGAGCTGGGAAGGTCGGCCAGATCGTGCAGGCTATGCCGCACCCTTTGGAGGCACTTTAAAGAGGAAGAGAAGAAGTGGTCGCTCGACACTCACAGGATAACTCTGTCACTTGATCTCGGCGCAAGGGATGCAACGCTTCTTAAAGACCATCATGATGCCCCTACTCCAGCAATTCTGAAGTGTGTCCGGATCAATGTTGTCACCATGCAGCCTTGGCAAGCTCCAGTAGGCAATCAAGCCAGCAGGACGCAGAATTCCACGACGGAATGGGAGCCACTTGACCCCGAGCAGCTAGGACAGGTCAATACTCAGGGCCTTCGCATGGCGTGCTACACCGAGGAAGGGGACCCTGCCATGTATGCAGGTGTGCCATGGTTGCGAAATTTGGAGTTCACCGGCTCAGCTAGGTCACTAAATGTTGCGAGGGGATGGCTTAAGCAGTGTCTTGCCCTCGAAGGGTCAAATACAGACATCGCTCATGACACCGGAGACCAGTATACCGGGCCGTCTTACTACCGCGAAAGCCTTAGATGCTTAGCACCTTTCAAGGCTGAACGGCCGACTCGGCTTGTTGAGATCATACCATCTGATGGCCCAGACCAGCTACATGTTCACGCGGTCAAGCTTGTCGAGACGGAGGGGCGCGACTACAACTATGCAGCCCTCAGTTATTGCTGGGGGAATCTTGCGGATCCTGCTTGGCTGACGACACACGATACGATCCAGCAGCACTTAGAGGCTATTGATGTGAGGAGCCTTCCGGCCAGCATAAGTGACAGTCTTCAGGTTGCAGTTTCTCTTGGCTTCCATCACGTCTGGGTAGATTGTCTCTGCATCATCCAGGATGATGACTCTGATTGGGAAATGGAATCGGCAAAAATGGGCGGAATCTATAAAGGAGCAATCTTGACGATAGCTGCCTCAAAAAGCAGTGACAGCAACGGGGGGTGCTTCAATCGGGAAAGGAGGTCCTCTCCAATCAACAATTCCACATTCTCCGAGTACACATGTGTCAAGAGCTTCTTGCGCAGTGGCGACACTAGCCGGCTCTACTTTGAGAAAGTCCTCAACACACGGAAGTGGGACGACAGACTCCCGGTGGTTTTCGGCGGTGAGGTCTACGACAGTCCTCTATCTGAGAGAGCGTGGGCATACCAAGAGCAGGTACTCTCGACGAGGGTCCTGTATTTTGGGGAAACACAGCTGCACTGGGAATGCGAGCATTGCGAACTGAGTCAAGACAACTTCCCATGGCATAAGAAATTCTCCCTTCCACAGTATCCGGTGTTGAACTTCAGCACCACATCGAGAAAGCGGCGGGTGATGATGACATGGTATCACGCGGCCGTGCCAGAATACACGAAGCGGAGACTGACGAATCCCCATGACAGGCTTGTTGCCATCAGTGCTGTTGCGAAGGCTACGTACCTCGTTTGTCAGGTGCGATACGTCGCGGGGTTATGGGAAGACTCTCTTCTTCCAGGTCTGTGCTGGTATCGGTACGGCGAAGGGCGAAAGAATGCGATATTTCGATGCCCATCCTGGTCCTGGGCTTCGCAGGAGTCTGCTGTTTCTTATGGACGCATTGCGTTCACATTCAGAGAGCCAGAACGGGGATTTCAGAGCCTGGTCAAGGTACTGGATGTCCACGTCGTTTCCAGGAAGAATAATCCCTTTGGGAATATCAAAAGTGGTCATATCAAACTGCGCACGAGAGTGACTTCTGGAACAGTTATGCGAGATGAGTTCGGCGATTTGCGTTCCAATTTTGACTCGCGTGACGATACGCTCGATCATCAAGCTCTTGTTATTTCAGAACATCATGGCCGGTGTGTCTGGCAAGGTCTGGCAGTGTTGGATGACGATGATTACAAATGCAGAAATGTGGTCGTTGCACTGGTAAATGATTGGCACAGCAATAATCTTGAGTGCATGTTGCTTTTGCTGGAGCATTCTGGTGTGGAAGAGCACAGTTATAGACGTGTTGGACTAGGAACAGTACGAAATAGTCACATCTCGCCTGGAAAAAAACAGAAGCCAAACTTTCTGCGCGACTGGGCTGAACAGACTATAACATTAATATGACACCGTTGCAGTTTGTGGCTGCTGAAACGTCGTCTGTTACCATCGATAGGGAAGTCAGGCGAGCGGTTGACGCATGGAAAGTGTCAATAGCTATAAGAGGTGTTCATGTTCGTGGTAGCCGTTCACAGTGAATTCAGACTTCAGTATACCATGTCTTGCGTCTGGATCTGGTGCTATGCAGGCGCGCCACGACCCTGGAAGACTCATTGAATCTGCGTTTCGGGATGTCAAAATTTTCAAGTCACAAATTCAAGTCAGGCCTGTCGTCTCCAACTGTATTGGAATGTATGAAAGGAGATTCCTCAAAGTAACCGTAAGAAGACAGATTCATTTGGGACGAGTGGGGCGTCAACGTACCGTAACACACTTCTTACCTCACCCCTCGTCTCAGAGAAAGCCTTTCATTTAGCAAAGGTGTAGAGTACAAAAGCCTCTGGCTGAGAAGACTCGTCGACAGACATGATTCATCGAACCCTAAAGAACCTGAAGCGACCATCTTGGCCACCCTCAGTCTTCGCCATTACTGTTTTCGACTCCGTCTCCAGCTCACTCGAAGTCTTATGCTCGGCCATATTCCGTTCTTCTTCCGTCAAACCTTCCAACGGATGGAACAAAAATGCAAGTACTGATGATTTGAGGAGAGGAACTGAACGAGTGCTTATAATGCAATAAGCGAGCAGGAAACTCGTAAGTAGCGTCTCTGCCAAGGGCAAAACAATCCATTGCCATCTCACATAGATATATGTCTGATTGATGTATGCTTTCCCCGTGAGGCTGGTGGCGTTGAGGTTATCCCCAGGGGTTGTGCTCCGAATTTGGTTCGTCAAAGTGTCCGCAAGATCCTGTGTGACCACACTGAGATCGGAGGCGTAGAGGAAGAACCCCAGATTGAAATCGTCATCATCCATCTGTGTCCCAGTGTGGGGGTACTGGTCGATGATGGTTCGTTCAAGGAAGCTCCCTAACCAGCCGAACAGTTGTAGCTGTGTATTATGGTCGACGTAATACTCTGAGCCGGATTCGGAGGTGAAGACAAGCGAGCCTGACCCGGCGTCTCCACGCTCATCTGATAAGAATCCAGTTTGAAACAGAATTTCAGAGGTGACTGTCTGGCTTTTTATGGCTGCTGGTGTTCCGGTGCCATTACGGTATGTCTTAGCGCACCATGTCCAGTTACTATATGAAATTTCAGTTACTGGTGGTCCATAGTCATAAATGGGACTCTTGCTCGGTTGTGAGACCTTGACCGCAAAGAGACCGAGCGATGCTCCGAAGTCAGCCTCGGTACTGACCAAAGTGGACTGAAAGATTGTTGTTGGAGGGCTTAGCGCGGTGTTCTGATTGGCAAAGGTTACTTCCATGCTTTTATTACTCCCAGGCCCAGTCAGTGAATCGGGTATCCCGTAGGTGCAACTAAGCAGGACATCGTCCCCTGTACAGTTGGCCTCGACGCTATCCGTAAGGTTATAATACTGGCCGCATACCCCGAGGCTCGTGTAATCTGGCCACGTGCACGTGTGTCCCGGACAGACAAAGTTGGGCGAGAATACAGAGCCGGCAACCCCGTCGATCAGACTTGACTGAAGCTTGAAAATGTCCGAGTTGTACGTCGAGGTAAAGTAAGCCCGTCCAGTTCCAGTACCATACTGGGATACGTATGATTTCGAGGAGTAGTTGGTTGCCACTCCGATCTCCGCCGTGACGTTGCGTAGTAGCACCGGGGCATCCCTGAAGTCCAAGATCTGCTGTGTGCTAGGAGCAATGCCCAATGCCACTACAGTCACCAGTGCGAGAAGAGAACCCGCAAAGGATTTGGTCGAAGCTGCGTGAAGGAGAAGTAATAACGAGCCCCAAGGGCCGCGAGAAGCATCATCCATCAGCTGCATGTGATGAAGGCAACGAGGGCGGTTGAAATAGGTCCATTTCAGCTGGCCGAGTGCAGATGTAACCGGCACCATCATTAGAGTTTGTCCAATAACGGCCAAGACGGCGATGACTGTGTTGGGCTGGACAGCCAGAGACCCAATGTGAAAGTCCCATGATTCCAAAGCTGTGTTGTTGATTTTCAAGATGACCAGCAGGACCAAGGCCATGCTGGTAGTGCTCAAAATTGTAGCTGCGATCTCCCGCCACCATGAAAACAGGTTCGTTCTCTTTGTCTTGTGTCCATCGGACAGCGTCTTCTCTTTGCTTGATTCGCAATAGTTGTGGACTGGGATTCTCGATTCTAGAGGCCGTGGACCAGAATCTGCGAGTTGATTCGTGTTTTCTACAGAGGCAGAAAAAGAAGCGGGGTTGCGTGTGGGTAAGGCTTCTGTAGAAAGGTTATAGATGGAAAGATCAGGCGAAACAACCGGCGATGGAACCACTACCGACTCAGGCCTCCCGTGAGAGTTAGGGGCTTGACGTGAGGTGTTTGAAGGAATATTGAAACAATCATAGTCGGTCAGCGAATTTGACTGTGCCATCTTGAACTGGAACTCGTCTGACGAGAGTCGCAGTTGTTGTGTGGAATGAGTCACTCAAATGAGGAGGTAGGCGATTGGGAGGTCGTTTGAAAGATGTTGTGTCGGGCGATTCAGGCCTTTTTTATACCGTTCGAGGCTTAATGCATCGGCCGTCGGCAGTGACGCACATCGATAATGGGGTCGAAATACCAAGGACGTGAATGAAGCGAGTTCAAAGACAGATATTCAGCGTCTAATGGCTGAGCAATTCTGAGGAGAATCAAGGGCGAGCATATGTTTACAGCCCCCCAGCCAATTAGATTGATAAATGAGCACCATTGGCACCCTTGTGCCCCCAATAACACTGTGTTACCGGAGCACTAATTGGCAGTTCGATATTCTTGTCGGTTCTACTTGGAACAGGTCTTGGCCCCCACAGCGACATGTTACGTCCTACAACATGTGCTGCCTGGAGGCTCAGCTTGCGCAGACTCGGATTGCAGGCCAAGACCGTCTGATGGGAGCTGAGTTTATGAAACGACATACAGAGTTGCGCTATCTCTTATTGGCCCGATTAGTGGTACATGTCCACTCAGAAGACGATGGCCCTACCTAAAGGGCTCGGGTACATAAAATTGCGATGGCTGTGCTCTCCCATAACTTTGCATCGCAGCCAAAACCGCCACGAGCACATTGGTATCAGTGGGTCCTAACTTACCTTCTGAGAGGATGACCGTCTGAGAGTGTCAAAAGATCATGGAGTGGTCTTGTATCACATTGTCCTCCGGGGGTAGTGGGAGACTAATCAGTCTAGGCCATTTCATCCATCACCCTAAACGTCAAGGAAGGGAAGCTTCTGAACTTTTATAAGAGGTTGCAACCGACACCTCAGTTTCCCGCTGGCAACTAAGAGCAGAGGTCCAGTGCGGAGATGCTGGAAGACTCTGACAATATAGGTAAATCATGTGGCCCTGATGAAGAGACGACATAGCCTAAGACAGGCCCCTCTCCACAAGATGAGTTGAGTGAAAAGAAAGATCAACACGCGTGGTTAGTCCCGCCTCGTTCCGTAAGGGGAAATACGGGAGGTTATTAGCGGATGATGAATCCATTATCCAATGATGCCCTGTGAATTGTGGCTCCTGATTAGCTGTAGTAGAGCGCCTAGCTTCTGATTGGCTGTAGCGAAGATAGAGCTGTTAGAGGAGAAAAAGCGTAGCTTCTGATTAGTTAGGGATATTAGAGGAGAAACCTACCCTTCTAATATACTCTATAGGTTCCTATCTATATATATATCTTATCTAATATAGATTATAGTAGTACTTATAGTTAAGCTAATAAAGTATAACTAATTACTTAGGTAGGTAATAAGATAAAAGGCCTATACTCCTTAATTAGTAGGGAGTATAGGCCTGTAGCTTTTAATTAGCTAGTAGAAATCCTAACTAATTAGAGGCTTTAAAATTCTATTATTAGATAATAGACTATTATTAGATAATGAAGAAACATTAGAAACTTCTTTATTAGCGGCTGATTAGCTAACTATCTAATAATAACCCCCTTGCTTTCCCGCAGCGGTTGCTATCTAAGTCTAATGTCGGGTACAGCGTTGCGTGCAATAAGTAGGTGTGTCCAGAGCCTCTCGTACGTCCTAAAAGATTGTCAGCTCCTGATGATGTTTGGATGTAGGTGGATCGATGGGTCTTTGTCGGGGAGGTAGGCACTCGGGTAAAAAACTACTCTACTGAGTATTAGAAGCTGGGTCTTGAGCGTTTACGACTGTATATGGAATAGAAACGGAACCAGTTAGTGTTAGAAAGATAGACTACATTTCAGACTACATGATAATTAAGAGGTGTAGAATGAGGTACGTTAATCTAAACTTACGCTTATTATTCAGGCAGACCGAACCGGCATCTTAGGCAGAGACACTATAAAGTCGTCACCGCTACACAGAAGGGCTCAACTTAACCGAGAGGGGCATTTAAACCCACCCACTAGAGGCTTAAGACTATTAGTATATATTAAATAATTACTCTTATATTAAGCAGCTATAAAGCTTTAACCACACTATATTTTCTTCTTAACTATCTATCTATCTACTATCTACTTAGCTATTAAACTCTTCCCCTTAAAGCTTATATATAAACTCTTTAAGTTCTTAGTACTTCTATTTATATTAATCTCCTATAGGCTCCTAGAATCTCCTCCTTCTTCCCTTATTTCTTAAGTATCTTATAATTCTTCTAAAAAGATCCTTATCTTTAATAATAAAGGTATAGATATAGAATAGTATAAAGTTATTATATTCTTTCTTTTTTAATATTTTCTTATATATTCTCTCTTTTATTTTCTCTAAAGTATTTTAAATATTTTTATAAATTACTTTTATATAATTATTTTTAAAGTAGTTTATTTTAGTTTTTATCTTTAGTTAATTATATATTTAAATAAGTATTTTAATTATATAAGCTTATTTAATAAAGGTTTTTTTATAATTTTTAAACTATATTTTAAAAGTTTTTAAAATTATATTATAGTAGGGTGTAGGGAAAAGGGGCATGTGGATTTTTGGCAGGCACCCTATAAGAAGGGTCTTCTCCACGTTGTTTTTAGCTCTTTTCGGCAGAACAACACACTCCTTTATTCTTAAGAAAATTCACCTTATTAGGTACCTTAAACCTCTTTTATTCTCTCTCTCTCCTTCTTTCCCTAAGGACCTACCTTCTCGTTAGACCTCTAAGAGGTCTAGCAGAACGCTCTACCTAGGGCACTTATGTGCTTTCTGGTAGCCCGTTTTTAATATATATATATATATATATATATATTAATAGTAGAAGATTATATCTTTAGTTAAAATTTCTTTTATAAAATTATTTATATAAAGACTATTTTAAAATTATTCTTAGTTTTACTATATAATTACTTTATTATTTATTTAGTTTATAGTATTATTAAAAGTAATACTTTTTAACTTTATTTATATAGTATAAGGCTAAGGCTATATATTTAGACTTTTATACTATTATTAATATTATATTCTTTTTTAATACTAGGTTTTTAAGTATTTACTACTATATAAAGGGACTATATACCTTTAGGATATATATAGATTAAGAGCAAAGCCTTCTAAGCAGCTATAACATCTACACTATTATTAGTATTATATTTTTTTATTTTTTAAATGCTGGGTCTTAGAGCGTTTACAACTTACTATATGAAGGGACCGTATACGCCGTACCGTATACGCCTTCGGGATGCACACGGACCAGGAACGAAATCAGGTAGTTAAGTAGGTTACAACACATCTTGAAGCACCACTGATATATCGATATCGAAAGCTATTTGTCCTGCAATCTGCCCGCTGCCAGCACCTGTGGGTCCTCAGAACCTAAATTCCATGTTGTTCCACTCAAGTGTAAACCCGGAACAAGTTCCCATCTTTGAACTGAGCCGGCAGCCTTGCAAAAGCCTTAACATTAGGGCTCCAAAAGGCTGCCCCCGTCTCGTCCTCCATCTTCGGGACAATCGCAGTCCAGTTTCCATTTTGACCTGAGTTGCTAGGTCCATCAGCGGCGGGCCTTTGGGCAGCCGCGGCACTATGCGAGTGCTGCGCCGATTGCCCGGCTGTGTTCGGGGTCGTGGCGGCCGTCGGCTTAGTTCCGGTAGACTACCTCTGTGGACTAGAAGTCCTGGTTGAGCTGGTGGCCGGCGTAATAGGCCGATTCGTGGTAGCAGCAGTACTGGTTGGTACAGCTTTGGCTTTCTGAGCAGCACTGAGGGTCTTGCGGGCCATGTTTAAGTGGAAAGATGATGAATTTCTCTTCGCAATTAAAATCGGTTCCTCAAAATGGTGAATTGAAAGTTAATGAATTGGGTGAGGCTAGATGATGGTGGATGAATGACTACATTGATGATGCCCTGATAAAACATATGCCCTTGTCATATGTGTTGCGAAGATTCATTTATGAAATCACAGATTCGCAAGGTAAAAGACAGAAAGGACAAGGCATGAAGTACGTATGTAGTACCGCCAGCTGATCAGAGCCCCATGAGTGCGTGTGCGTGGGTGACTGGGGGCCCCACTAAGCTGCCTGCTTAGGGTAGCCATCCAGTGTGGCCTTATTGCGCCCACACCCTCTGGGACTTAAACCTTGCCTCTGCAATTCTGCTAAACCACTTTCCTTATATAAGAGGTAGCGCCGTCTTCATCTTAATTAAGGTAACGAGGATAATTGCCCTGTCTCTGTTCCCCCTCTTGTGACAATACTTCTTAAATCAATAATTGATTGTTAAATTTTCATAATATATCAATAGACTTAAATCTCCCAGGGGTAGCTACAGTCACGGTACTTTATTTTTAGCTGAATCTGCACCATAAGCAGGAGAAGATGAGATACTGTGGCGGGATTTTAGATGTGACGAGGGTCGGGTACCCCTCACGCCTCCCATGCCGTTAAGCGTAGGGGGCAACCGGAGGTTTGACCCACGCAGTTGCCCACAGCAAGCCCTAAAGGCGCATAGCGTTCAGCTCTAACTTCAGTGGAGACTTCCTTCATTGCACGTCCAGCACACCTACCTTAGGGTAGGTAGGTACACGATCATGCGGTACGGGATGGGCTAAAACTACCTCGTCTATTGTTACACATGAGAATGGAACCTGCATCGTCCCTGCTCGGGGACAACAACGACTCCGAAGCGGACGCAAGCCGTCCTCCCGGCCCAGCTGACAACGTCGCCGACCGGTCACGGGCGAACAAGGCCCCTGGCAGCAAACGACGCAAGACCTTTACAGGCTGCTGGACGTGTCGCGAACGGCACGTCAAATGCGACGAGCAGCGGCCGAAATGCAAGCGCTGTGTTGCTGGTAACTTCACTTGTCAAGGCTATAGCACGCGGCTCACATGGCTCACACCGGGGAGTCAGAGGGCATCAAGAGGCAGCCGAGCCTCTGAGCCACCATTCTTGCCAAGGAGAGGCCGGTATACCGATCCACGAAGCGGAGCTCCTCGTATGACAAATCAGGCACGCCAGAACGTTCCCAACGTGGATAACGTCCAACCCAACCAGGTCATCGTTACCACCAATGGCCCTGCGTTACTTGGGGGTGTTCCAAATGATACTGAGTCTTTGGCATACAGCAAACATGCAGCCGACTTGGACCAAATCAGCCAAGACCTTGGTATATGGCCAAATTCTGACAATTTGTGTTGGTCATCAAGGGTGGAACACTTCCCAGTGGACTGGTACGCTCCATTTCAACAAATGCCGACCAGTGGGATCAACGTAGTTGACCCTGGCCATGGGCTTTCTATTCCTCGGATCGGCAGCGCGTTGAAAACGATCGAGGGCCCAACAACTCCTGCTCGAGAACGGGAACTAATCAGCCACTGGTCGACCAACCTCGCAGACAAGCTGGTACCCTTCCGGAGCCCGGTGAACCCGTTCCTCACCGTCGTGTGCCCCATGGTCCTCGAGGGCAGCCGCATAGCAAGCACCAAATCCACATGCACAGTCGCATTATTCCATGCGGTTTGTGCCATCTCTGCAGCACACCAGGCGAACCTCAGACCTGACCCTTCGGAGGACAGGCTGATTGAGTACCACAAACAGCTCAGCTTCCAGCATTTGATGCAAAATATGGATCACACAGACCATGACGAACGTATGGCATGCCTTGCTACGCTCTGTATTTGGATACTCATCCACTTCGTCGCTGGCACACCCGGGGCGTGGCGCGATGTCACCAAGGTCACCCGAGATCTCCTCGAAAGGATCAGCTCAGAGACCTGGAGTCAGTCCAGCACTGCTTCCCTGACGTACCAATCTTTCTCGACCAGCTTGGCACTAATACAGGCCCAGTTCCTTGGACGACGGGAGTCTCTCGCGCCCCTGAAGCCTAGTTTGCCAGGGGTGGACACGGATAAAGGCCAGATCATCCCGCCACGTTCCCTTGAATTGCTTTCTTCTTTCAACTCCAAGCTCATGCGAAGCCCTGTTCTGGCGCCCGAAGACCTCGATCAGCTGGAAATAGAGTTCGCTCTGTCCACGCCCGAGCCGTCAACTGACTTTGACGCCGGCAACACGGCCTCAGCACTGGTACACCATCACCGATTTCTGTTTTACTACGCCTCTATGCTCTACTTCAAGGGCAACTCGGGGAGACGCGGGCCCGAGCATGAGGTCCAGAATTTGGTCTCCAGATGTCTAGACCAAATGGAGAACATTGATCTGCTGCAGAAGGATGCCAACCCAAAGACGTGGATCTATGCAGCAGTCGGCTTCGAAGCTGCGACGCCGGAGCTGCGGGAAAGGGTGAGGTTCCTCTTTTACAGACGGATGTCGTCAGGAATCGCTACGTGGCATACTTTACTACGTGCACTTGAGGAAACTTGGAGGCGCCGTGATGCTACCCCGCCAGGATTCCTGCCTGAACCATGGACACGCATCCTCGCAGAAATGCCACAGTTCGACGTCGTATTGTATTAATATCAAATTAAATACCGACAACTATTCCAAGAGCACCCTAGACGATAACATTCGGATCCCGCTCAACTTCGGCCATCAAGTCTTTCCCTGTCCTAAACGCAATCCCAGAAAAGTACTTCTCCCGATGTGCAGCAACCTTCTCAGCTGGTAGAGAACCAGCGTGACTGGCAGAGAAAATTCCGTATTCCGCGATGATGCGCTCCTCGCCCTCAGGATGAGCAACGATATCCTCAATCAGCTGGTTGAGGCTGCGGTGCTTGACATTTATGTCCGGGTACTTGGTCTGGACCAAGGCCGAAATATCATTCCAGGTTGTTTTCTGCCCCGAGATATACGTATAGCGCTCCCACTGAGGTGCCTGGAGCAGCTTAGCAATCGCACGGGCGACATCCCTGACGGCAGTCACGTCGAGAGGCTCATTGCCAGTGCCGGGAATCACCATGCTGTTGCCCGCGAGGTTGACCGGGATCGCATCTCCTCCATCTTGCAGCCTCCGGTTGCGGGTTGGGACAACATAATCCACGAACCAGCCGGTGGAGAGCAACGTCCACTCAAGCTCATCCTGCGCGGCGAGCTCCGCGCGGATGACGCCCTGCAAGCGGGAGTAGAACCCGGGCTGGTCAGGAAAGTCCTCGAGGTTGCCGCCATACTCGGCAGGGATGAAGCGTTTACAGGTCTTGCTCTTCTTGGCCGCCTCAATGAGGCGGCGATGCACGTCGATGAAGGCCGGCGTGTAGTCGAGGATGGTCGAGACGAGGGCAGTGCTGCCCTCGATGCCCTCCAGGACGGAATCAACGGAGTAGTCCGTGACGAACTGCTTCACTCCGGGAATATTCTCGAACTGGGGCTTGATGGATCGGGTCAGGATGACCACGTCGATGCCTGCTGCTGGGAATTCTTCGGCGAAGTAGCTTGTGACAGCCCCGGAGCCGGCGATAGCGACGCGCATATTGGAGGGTGCGGGGTTGAGAAAGATTGAGATGGAGAGGTTTGTACAAGTAATCTAGATACTTGCGATGTATGAATGCCAAAAGCTTGAGAACTGAATGCTGTTTCCGATTCTCCAGATGTCGAGAAAGCCAAAGCTCTCCATTTATATTGGTGGCGAGCCATTTTCAGACGTCCTGTTGCAGGCCCCCATTTCGCGATGGGCTTCCAATTGAGGCAACTCTGAAAACATCAACACAGCTGACAACTCTACGTTTTGTAAACATGATGTTTATAAGCAGTTGAACGATAACCTTAGCCAAGCTTACTACCAATGGCGACAATGAAGCCGAGCTGGTGATCATCGATGCGGGTAAGCATGCAGATCAATGCCTGATTAGGCAGTTCACCGCGAGCTCACATCTTGGCGCATGTGTCGTTTGTCACCACATGAATGGGCCACGCCGGCGCGAATAGACTAACACACTTACATTGGAGAGTAGGCATGGCCTAACGCTATGGCTAGAAGACTAGTTTGCAGAAGCAAATTGGAAAGTCACTGTCAAATTCTCTGCATGGGGAAACCTACTGTTTTAGTATGAAAGATACATTGCCTTGCCCTTCTAGGGAACTTACTGTTGTTCCGGCTTAATAGAGGAACTCAGAGAATACCAATAGTCCATGAATGGGCCACACAAGTGATGAGATACTTGCGTAACGAACTCTGACTTGGGATACTGCCCAAATTCATTGTACCTAGGTAGTAATCTCAGTGGTATCCAATCGAGCGGTTGCTAAGTTCCCAGGAGAACTCAGGCTCATCAGCCGGTGACCAGGGACCCAGTCAGCTAACTCTGCTTCCAAGTCGCATCGGCATCAGGGTGAATCTCGGGCTCCTTGATGTACTCCCGTATCTCCTTCTTCCGCTTCCAATCCGCACCACCAAACCTAGAGTCCCTCTCAGCTACGACCTTCTCAAATTCCGGCATCTGCTCCGCCTTGGTGAAGCTCGTCATGAGCTTCGGCTCGCCCAGCGGGATCTTGTGTCCCTTGTCTACCTGCCACAGGTGGTAGACCTTGCCGTACAGCTCGATGACGTCCTCCATCTCGGCGGACTCGGCTTTCTCCCACGCGGCCTGAGGCACGAGGGCGGATGGCTGGGGCATGATGAGCATACCCGACTTTACTTCGAAGACATGGCTGTGCCAGAGCTTGCGCTCCTCGGCGTCCAGCGTGGCGTACAGCTTTGGCGTGATCATGTACTCGATGCCGATGAGTCGGGCGCCGGGGTTGGGGCTGTCGTAGAGAATGCACTGCCGGACATCTGGGAATGCGATGAGTGATCAGGTTACCTTATAATATGGCAAGTTGCGCGTGCCGTGGAGTCACTTACCTTCTGTCAAGTGACTGCAGTAGTGATTTGCCTCGACGAAGCGCTTAGGGTCGTCGGCGTAGACATGGAACGCGTTCAGATGCGCGCAGATACTCTTGACTGGAGTGAAGTCCTGTCCAACACCGTCAGAATACATTCTCAGGGTGATATGAGAGAGCGTTGTTCTCACCTGAGTCATGCCTGCACCTGCTTCGAGTACTTTACTCTTGGTGGTGCGCTCGTCCCCGGCAACATCTTGCTGCGGTTTTGACATTCTGGTGAAAGTACCTGAAAGATGCGAGTATGTAGTTAGTTATGAGGATAATATCTCGTATTGCAGCACCTGAGATCAGATGAGATGATATCTGTTTGTACTGGGCCTTTGCGTTGGTGCTTGTAATGTTGATACGCGTTTGATGCAGAGGCGATGTGAGGTGTCTTGGTGTAGTTGTGTCCCGCGTTACGTCAGTGGACGTCATTTACGACCCAGACCAGTCAACACTTGTTGTCGGGTCAAATAGGAAACTGGTGCAGCACTGGAACTTTTAAACCCCACGGAATGGATAGAAACCGAAAATTGTCTAAGATATAGGTGCAGCTCGTCCTCTTAGAACTGAAAGTTCCTATAAGTGCAACATGCCATATGGAGGTTTCGCTCTTAATCCGTACATATGTATACGTCCCGAAGGCGTACGGCCCCTTCGCACAGTGCAACATGCCATAAAGCGTGTCTATGTCGCTTCCGCTCAGCGACATGGTAAGCAAGGACTGATCAGTAGATTCCAAGGTCCAATACGATTGAACGCTATTTGCCAAAGTACATAGTACGATTATTGCACGAGATCCACGACTTTCTGCGTTTTCCGAGGCTCTTCATCGAGTCATCTCGGTTCATCATGCCTTTTTCTTCACCATGAGTAACACCCCGGCCTCTCCACCTCGAATCAACTCCTTGCCCTTCTCAACGCCAGCCTCATGAAGGAGTCTTTCTATCGTCCTTCGCATCTTCCGGATCACATCGTCTTCCGTGCCAACCAACTCTGGATGCGCCTCCCGCCATCTCGTGACAGGGCTGGCAGTGCCCAACAACTTCTCCAGCGTGTCCATATCGAACACCATCTTGCCGTTCTCGAAGAAAGATTCCTCATTGCCGTCAACACCCCACTCCTTCCTATAGAATGTGGTCTCGTCAAAGTCCACCACCGCAGGACTGACCGTCCACGGCAGCCCAATCGTCGAGTACAAGTTCCGAGTCAGCAGGTTGCCCTCCCCGAAGAAAGGCGCCAACTCATCCTCCTCGATCTTGCTGGTGGCCTCGTTGATGGCTGCTGCGTTTGGGGTGGACGGATGGAGGGTGTTCGCCTTGGAGCACCACATCGCCACTGTGCCACCGGGGCGGAGGACACGCGCTGCAGATGACCAGAAACGTGGCATGTCGAACCACTTCAAAGTTTAGTGTGAAACATTAGCAATTGCTCTATCAGCAAAGATGTAGGCAACGGTGCAACTTACGTGGGCACAAGTAGCTGCTGTGATGAGGTCTACGCTCCCATCTGGGACAAGGGCAGGGTCGATGTCCTCGGCCGTCGATACCTCGAATCTGACGTTTCCTTTGACTGATTCTGAACTTAAGGATCTTGCAGCGCTGATCATGCCCTCTGATGGGTCAAGGCCTATGGTGTTGCTGAAGTTTGGCGCGATGGCGAAGGTGGCAATTCCGGGGCCGCACCCCAGGTCCAACGCGGTCTCGAGCTTGCCGCCCGTGGACGTGTGATGCGAGATGATGTCGTTGTAGAGGCCTTGGCTGTACTTGAGTCGGTGCTGCGCATAGTTGTGGCCCTGGTCCTTCGTGTATGCCCTGAAGGTCTTCTCGGCGTCTATCTGCTGTGTGGACATCTTTGGACTTGAGACCCCTGCTCACGAAGAGAGGGCGGTGCAGGTACAGCGAAAGAGTCGATGTCTAAGAAGAAGTGGTCTAATTTGATACGCAAAGCTCAATACGTACCCACGAAAGCGAAGATAGTGATGCCTGTTTTCAATGGCCCGATGCGAACAGAAACGAACATGGTTCGGATGAGACATGGCGTTTCGCTGCCTGGGATGTCAGCCTAGATCGGCTAAATTCCTGCGGAGTGAAAGTTCACAATTCCGACTCCGGTCCGGGTTCCGGCTCTTAGCAGCTAGCAAGCCCTTGTGCTACTTGTGTTGACGTTTCTAGTCAACGGTGCCCTCAAAAATAATTCTCGACAGCCTTGCCTGTGCATTAGGAGGCTTAGGCAATGTGCCTAGCGTAACGTATTTCTTTCCCAAAAATATTATCAGCATTATATGTTTAGGACTTTGATTGTTATCATGTTACGAAGGCGTCACATATGCCTTTGGATGTATACGGCATAATGACAAAACTAGACCAATTATTCAGAGCGGCGTCAGGATCGATTTAGGCCTCATTGTGGCAGCCAAGTATACTCTTGTCTAACCATTCGAACGCGTAGTTAACCGTTGAAGATGCATGCGGTGATCTCTGTTGTCTCGTGCAAAGGAACAAGTCGATAGTTATCGTATCCTACACAGATTCTAATATGCAAATGCCGTGTCGTCTCAAACCCATCCTCGGCTCAGTGCCTTTTCTATAATTAACAAGGTGCCTATATCGTAATCCCCCTGCGTCCTGAAACAACTCCCAGTCGACATTGCAATCGGTAGAGATGCCTGTTTAGGCAGGCAGTCTCAAACAGGACCATGGTTCCCGAAGTGGCGAAATCAGACAGTCCCTGTTTCCAGCCCAGAGCAACAAGATTGCCAAGAGGAGGATGCAGCTGGATCATACACGGATCGTCGACCCTATCTCGAGTCTTCGCGTCGGGGGAAACCTGCATCATTTTGTCTTGCCCTATGCAGGATGCTGTGCGTCCGGAACTACAATTGACCGGTCTGGAATAAATCCTGCTGCGCAACCCTACCACGGCTTCTTCCATGCGACCTCAAGAATTTGGAAGTCGTGCATATCATCGAGAACACTGCTGCCTAATGTCCTAAATGTCCTTGCGGAATGAGCTAGATCGGCAGTAGACAGGTACGCAACGGTTAACGCTTTGTTGATCAAGTCTACTTTGCATGCATGCTATGATTGGGGACTGTAGCAATGTCCAGGGCCATGATTTCAGCTTAAACTATAAAGCGAGAATGAAATAGTCGATTCGAAGGGGAAGTTTCCGAGATGCAGGAAACTATGAAGCTGGGAGTGCAGTATACGCGGTGTCATCCTGCAGTGTTTAAAACGAGACCTTCCCAGCTACATATCCTCGCTAATCATGTGTGCACCGTTGGGGGGATCATTTTCTTGTGTCTCCCAAGTTTGTGAGAAGGCGTGACTGTGTCATGTTGTATTCCAATATCTTTGAAAATAGAAATACCACACTCTACAAAGAACGAGTTCCATGTGTATAGCTCGCGGCGACTTGTGCTCGTAAATTGTTGCTTGGACCACCTTTCAGGTATTATTGAAGACTGCTGAAGGCGACTAGATTATCATGTGCATGTGTACCATGAAGAACTCCATCATAATAATACATGATCATTACTCTTTTTGCCCTCTTTTCGAGGAGCATGAGGGCTGCCCGAACACCTACATATCAAGTCTCTTGGCCGCATGTCTTGGCAAGATGATCTTTTATTACGCGGCCCTGGGAAGCCGACACGGCAGGGCCCCCAGCCTGCTGATCCAAGACGAATGTGAATCACCTTCCTGATGCCTATGAATCTGATGGCTGAGCCTGCCGTCATTCCCTGATTGAGCGGGACTATTGCATGTTGTGTCACCCAACCTCGGCCGTCCGTTTTATTCAGCCCCGGGCAAATTGCTGCATGCAGTACAACCCATCAGCAACATGTCTTCTCAGCCAGTGCTGGGCTTGGCCTTCTTAGAGAACCTGATAGGATCAGTGATAGGGACAATAAGGCTCTATCGGAGCCGGCAGAGGAACGACGGGAGCCATGCATATGAATGGAGACCGACGACCTTGTAGGCCTTGGAATCTATGGGGAATACTTATGGGGTGTTCATGCAGTCGACACGCCATTCCACATCCTAATAATCCATTATTCCCCACAGTCCGTCATCTTCTTGTTTTGACACGTCCGCATTTGTTCTTTAGCGTCGATGGCATACAGATAGCCTGGTTTCGCATCGCAATGCCAAAATACTACGAAACCGCACCGCACGTCCTAGCTGCTGGAATTGCCTTCCCCATAATCGACATCATCGCTGTGGCCTTGAAATTCAAAGTGCGCAAAATACAGAATCAGCCTTTGAAGCCCGATGATTGGACTCTGGTACCAGCCACGGTGTGCCAATTTTCAATGCCCCCACTCAACTGCACAGCGAATTTGAATAGCCACTAAAGTGTTGCTCCCTCCGCAGCTTTTCACATTAGCGATTGGAATTGTCATATCGTATGGCGCGACACATGAAGCGATAGGATGGCCACTTAAGGCGCGTCCTGATACTACTGGAGATACACCCCCAAAGGCGACACCTCAAGAGAGACTAGCGCGAACGGTATGGTCTACTTCCAAGTCATTCAACGCTCTGCTGATTCGCAATTATTCTAGGTCCAATATCTTTTTCTCATGCTGTATCCCCTGGCGCTGGGCTCTACAAAACTCTCGCTGCTTTTCTTGTACAAGCGGATTTTCTCCATCAGTAGGAGGACCCGCAATATGATTGTGACTACTATCGCAGTCGTGGTGTCGTGGATGATCTCAATATTCTTCGCGGAGTTGTTTCAATGCAACACGAGATTTTGGGCGAACTGGGGCTCGTCTTATGATCTCAGGACACAATGCAACAAGACCACAATGATCGTATTTGCTGTCGCTCTGACGGACTCCCTCCTCGACTTGACGATCCTGATCATGCCGATTCCCATGGTACATCCCCCTATATTGACCCGCCTAGATACGAAGTTAATATCCTGGTAGATATTGCAGTTAAGGCTGTCGACAGGGCGCAAAATTGGGGTGCTTTCAATTTTCCTTCTAGGAGCCGTGTAAGTGTACACGCAAGTTTAGTGGTAGATAGCAGTACACTAATTGGTTGTAGGACGGTCACGGCGTCTATCGTCCGCCTCGCCCTGATTATCCCGCTTGTATTCACACTGTATGCCGCGGACGTCAACCACAGATTCGGTTAGTGCAAGGAATCTTGCCTATGACAGTCATACCTTAGCTAGGATCGATTGTATTGACATTATCATAGTTAGCATCACGACTTCAGTTTACTGGGGAATGGTCGAGGCAGGCATCGGGATACTGGTTGCCTGTCTTCCCACACTCCAGTTTATGCTTCGGAGAAATAGGTGGAAGGCAATTGTGGGGCTGCCCGTCAGCACCCAGCAGGCCAGTGCCGGCAATTCGATCCCGCGGTCTTTCAAGTTGAAGCTTGGGAGCAATCCAGAGATTCAGGTGGACCGCACGTTTGATGTCACATACGGCAACGTGGATACCAATCCCATTTTGCCGCAGGCCCCGAATGCGACCCACAATAACAGGAGAAGTGACGGAGGGACGGAGGACATCGAGATGCAGGACTACTGCTTCAAATCATCCTAACGCCGACGGCAATTTGTGGACGAACTGGTGTTTTTCGGAGCCGGTCTTCTCGGAGATGGCCGCACGGATAAACCCGGATGGAGCTATCTCAGTACGCGTGATGCTCGAAGGTGATGTATATCATACCGGGAGTCAATTCGTGCACAATAGACACAGTGGCAAATGGGTATTTGTGTCAAAGTGAAATTTTAGTGGTCCTATTGCATCTTCGTCTCTGTTGAAAAGAGGCCTCGAGACAATCAGTGGATTGTCGAATTATTACCTAGGTACTCAAGCGGCCTTCGTTTTTTTTTTCTTTCTCGCGGTCTCGAACACCACTGCTCGCTGAATTTTCACTGTGTGTTTGGTTATCTGGGTTTGTTTCCTAGTCATCATGGAGTTTGATTGGTGGGGCTGTGATAATTGGAATAGACCAAATCTCAACACACGCTTAGACCACCTACGCAGTTAAACGCCTCGGTATTGTGATTGAAGTTACGCGATAATGCTGTTCCGATGAGAAGATTATCTCATAGAATAGCGGCACCAAAATTGGTGCGAGAATCTTTGTCCTCAAGCCTCGCTGAATTCCTAGCTTGATCAGTGAGGTGGCCGGAATGTGCACTCAGAAGCAGTTTCAGCCAAGGTCTCATCCACGAGGTCATTACAGTGTTGTCACAATTAGACTTGATTATGTTTTCCTATCAGGCGCGGAAGGTCCGGTGGCTTAAACCTGGACCGCATCCAAGATAATCCTTTTGTAATCTTCGACCGCAGTCTCTAACTCCCCTACCGTGATAGCTTCATTGGCATTGTGTGAAACCAAAATGCTTCCTGGCCCGTACAGGTATCGAGTATGGTTTCCCTTGAAAGCGGGGATATCTGTCCCATAGCTCACCACAGTTGTTTCAAAACCTAGAATACGATTAATACCGAGGCCTAGCGCGATAATATGTGACTAGAATACTTACCATCGACGTCACATTTGGTCTCAATAGCACCGGATTGCCTAGTATCGCACGTGAAGTCGAAAGCCGCCTCGTCGACACTTGCTAGGATCTCGCGAATCCTGTCTTGAACGACAATAGCAGCCTCATCTTCTGGGCCAAAACCTATCCGAACAACGATGCCGGCGGTCGACAGGTCGGGCACCACATTGATCGCGACACCGCCAGAAATGAGACCCACGTTCGTTGTCGTGTTGCCATATCGCTCGCTGCTTCCCAAGTCCGTGTCGATAATCTTGAGCAGGGCACGCATCATAATCTCGTTGGCGCTCTTGAACAGCCATGGGTATCCACTGTGACCGGACTGTCCATGTGCTGTGACGGTACAGCCGATACTGCCCTTGTGACCGCAAGCCAAGAGGCCCTCGGTGGGCTCTCCGAAGATGGCGGCTTTCGGTGGGTCCGGCTGCTGCGAGGTAATGTTCGAAAAGTGCATCATGCCGTCACCAGTCCTCTCCTCTCCCACGACATAGACTAGCATCACATCGTCGCCGGTGACCTCGCTCGCGGATAACAGCTCCATCACCGCGGTGACTTGCGTGGCTACGCTGCCTTTCGCATCCACGGTGCCACGTCCGGCGATGACTGTCTCGGCAGTAGGCGGGTCAGGTCCACTCCGCGAGTATGGGATGTAGGGTGGAACGGTGTCGATGTGACTCGTCACCACAACCTTGGACGAGTTTCCTGTGCGGGAACTGGGCCATGCGACCACATTGAACCGTACCGCGGAGCCGTTCGACGATGGGAGTGTCTGCCGCTCTGCTGTAAAACCCTGCCCCGTCAGGTACTCGATGAGGAAATCGCCAACTTCAGCCTCACTGCCAGTCGTGGAATTGAAGTCCACAAGTGACTTGTGCAGGTCAAGGAGGCTGTCTCGATATGGAGGTGCGGTAGAGTTTTGGGCCACGGCTGCAAGGGGTTGCAAGCCCGCGGTAAGGAACACGAACAACTTCAGGAGCCCCATTTCGAAGTAACCCAGTCAGAGAAGCTGAAGGCTGTACACGCAAGACTCGTGGTTGCACACTTCATGCAAGATGCTTCATGGAGGGTAGATATATAGTGGGTTGCAACTCGTGCACGTGGGGAAAACGTGCTCTTCACTCTAGACTTTTATGTTTCGCATCCTTCCTCTTCTCGCCTCTCGGGATCCCTCGATGCGAGCTGATCCAATATTGACGATGCCAAGCACAGAATGCATCTGGGCAACCAATTGTCTGGAAGCCCCATTTTAACCCCAGGGACGCCAGGTTTGTGTCACCTACCATTCTAGTACAGTTGTGGGCGTGGATCTTCGCTAACAGACACCGGATCATAAATTTGAAAGGAATAAGAACTAACGCAAAGGTACTCCGTAGCGTACGTTTCATCGTGGACTGGATTACGGACCGGAATAATCATGGAAGCTTCCGTGTATCTTGGCCGGCACCAAAGGACCCCTACAGTAGCATCCTGTCAGCTTACGCTGCATACTTGTGCAACATTCGAACCCTTGGCTGGCTAGCTATGGCTGCATAGAGCGCCAGAAACATCAGGTGTAACCGTCCATTGCAGTGATGCCAAGTGCAACCTCGAGACGTCGCTTGACGGAGTGCGAGGGATACCGTGCGGGCAGTAAAGAAGTTAACCACGACTTGTCTGGTTCCGTGCATCACGGAACGGCAGTTGTCATTATGAAGAAGGTTCACGTTTATGGGTAGGTGTGTTATAGACTGCCAAGCTGTTCTTAAATCAGACTAAATCTTTTCTGATGCATTCCAATGAATTTCTCAACCCAATATGAAAAGCACTTCAAATTCGAAAGACGCCGCTTTATGAAACTCGGATTATGAATAGATAAACATTGTTTGGAAAAGAACATTGTCTTCGAGACTGACATACTAGGGTGGATGAAGGGAAGCCAATTAGGGTTGTGATTTGCTTTCACTACAGCTCGACGACCACTTTCTTATAGCTCACGCCCTTCTTGTTCTGGTCAATCCCCTGCTGAATAGACCCCAGACCCTTTCCAACTATCAACGGAGACGGCAATGGCTTCAGGGCTCCAGTTTCCAGTGCCTCGGGCACAAAACTCTCCCAAACAACGCGTGTCACGTCGTCGTAACCGTGGCCAGGCAACACCAAGCCTGCAAACACAGACTTCGCCTGGACGTCTCCTGGTAGGTCCGACGGAGGAGGTAGCACCACCGCCGCTTTCTTTGCCGAGATGACCCCATCCGACTTCAATGCATCGAGTGTTGGAACCAAGGCTTCCTTGAATATTTCGGGCTCAGAAATAGCGTCAAAGATACCCATGAACTCGAGGCCATGGCTGATGTGGAGGTTCTTGACAGTTGAGACGATGTCCTTTACTACATCGGTCGACTTGTAGTCGAACACGTGGTCAACCCCCATATCTGATTTCAGAGCGTCAAGGTTTCGGGCCGAGGCGGTGGCCAGGACCGTCAGACCGCTCGCCTTAGCCAGCTGGATCGCCGCGGCCCCGACGGAGGATGAGCCACCCCAAACCAGGATGGACATCCCTTTGCCCTTGCGTTGGGCTGGTGAGGCACTCGGCGCAGGCAAACCAAGGTAGTCTTTCGCGTACAGACCCATCGCAGCGGTGGAAACAGCCAGGGGAAGCACAGTAGCATTTGCGAAGCTCATGCTGGAGGGGATCTTGCTCGTGAGGGCGGAATGGACGGCTGTGTAGAACTGGAAGGCGCCGGACTGCGGGTTGTGGTCAACTATGCCGGTACAGTGTCTGTGTGAATTTGTGAGCACGGCAGGATCCCCGGGATGATTCATAGATTGTTGCACTCACGCCAGAACCCGGTCGCCTATCATGAAGTTTTTGACCTCACTGCCCACCGCGTAGATCTCACCAGCAATGTCCGTGCCAATGATATTAGGGAAATCCCCGACGTATGAGCCGCTGTCCTGCTGTTTCCAATCCAGGGGGTTGATCGCCACGGCGTGGTTCTTCACTGTAACCTGGTGAGGTCCCGGCTGAGGCATATCCGCCGCGCGGACGGCGAGGGGACGCATGTCCTTGCCTTCTAACCATGCTGCTTGGTTCGATGCCATGATGTTATATATCTTAGAGTTGAATTGGACTTATAGAGACGTCGACTCTGATTTGGTCGACAGGAATTTCTTTTATACGTAGGTGCCCAGGTGTCCACTGCAGGATTTATCAGCCGGCGTTTAGCACCGTCGGCGATAGCTAGCGCCATAAGGGGATTAAGATTACTCATAAAGGCAAGTGATGATACATCCGTCCTATACTTCCAGTCGGAGGTGGGACATAGTGTGCCCACGATCGGACTAACACAATATCGCGCAGTAGAGCGCCTGTGCATTTGCCAAACACCGAAACAACGATCAGCTTAATAAAACGACGAAGTTCTTGAAGTAAATACGAGCAGATTTGGAACCGCCGGCGGCTAAAGGTATCATGTACATGATATACTCCGTGGTGCATCTGTTGGCTCAATAGCGACACGTACCCATGAGTCTCATAGGCAATGCGTCTTCCTTTTTGACAGCTTCATTGTCGTAGAACCTCCACTGAGTCTTGTAATCGCGGCTGAGGTCTTTTTTCAACAACAGCGCCCTGAGCAGCTCGATCGGCATCTGGTTCGACTTGAGGACACGGTCATGGAACTCCTTCTCTCCCAATACCTTCGCTCCTAACACTTCCTGCCTAAGCGCATAAAGCTGCATCGCACCGAGGAAATATCCAGCCTGGTACAGAGGGCTGTAGTTCCCATTCAGAGACCGCCGGACCTCACCTTCAGCAGTAGCTCGCTCGTGACCGACCATGTTCACCAGCAGGTCGATGCACTCCTGAGGTGTCAGCTCGCCAAGGTGGAACCTCAGACTGAACAGGATCCGGGCACACCGGTGCATCCGCCAGAAGAGCGTGCCAATCCTGTCCTCTGCTGACACGAAGAAGTCACCACGGTCCCAGAACACGAGCTCCCAGTACATAGCCCAGCCCTCGACGTAGAAAGGGGTGTCGAAAAGTCCGCGGTACGGCTTATGTCGCTGGGCCATGAAGATCTGCAGGTGATGTCCAGGGATCATCTCGTGGAAGGCCGTCGCGTGGCTCAGATGGGGACCGTTGCCGCGCATGCTCATCAGCTTGTCCTCGTGCGCCATACTTGGCGTCGGGTAGGACACGTAAATTGACGGTCCGCCGAGGAAGAATGGGTTGGTCTTTTGGGCTTCGGGCGTCATCATGAACATCCTCCAGTAGTTCTCCGCCGTCTTGGGTACCGTGACCAGGTCGTTTTGTTTGACGTACTCGGTGGCCTCAACGACGAGACGCCTGACCAGGGTTGGCTGTTTTCCTGGCTCAACGTAGATACCTTGAACGTGCCGTAATGCTGCCCTCCAGTCGTCTCCGTAACCCAGCTCGTCGGAGGCCTTCTTCATTTCCTTCTCGCACCACGCGTACTTCTCGTCGGCAATTGTCAAGAGCTCCTCAGGGGTATATGGGATCATCTCGGCCTCGAGCTCGACAAGCAGGCCGTCTTTTCCGATAGGCTCGCCGACGATCTCATCCGCGTCGTTGGGACGCATGCCCGCTAATTTGGACTGAATCACGGGTACCAAAGCCTGGAGGGCCTGGACGAGTGCTGCGTATTGAGTCTTCACCCACCAGTCATAGAGAGGGACATAACCGCCGAGAAACTGATCGAACTCAGCGAGGTACGTGAGAAGTTGGCTAATGTTCTCAAGTGCCCGATACGCCGCTTCCTTGCTGACCTTGAGCTTGTCGGACGAGATTTGTGCTGTGCAATCGTTGACTGTGCCTGTTGCGTCATGCATCACACTGGCAACCCATTGTGGTTCCAACTCGTCAATCTTGGCGGCCTGGCGGAGTTCCCACAGGTCCACCAGGGCGGGAGCAAAGGGCAGAACGGGGGAAGCATCTTGGTTCCTCTTCTTGTCCAACTTCAGCTGCCTGATTCTCCTATTCAGGTAGCCATGGAGGAGCAGGTAGTCGACCCGGGCATCCTGGTCGTAGCCGTCAAAAGGTGCCAGCTCTAGCGACGCCAGCTCGTCCTCGTAGTAGTTCAAGAGCGAGTCATAGCGCTTGCTCGAGAAGGTGATAGCCCAGAAGGTCTTTATGTCCTGTTCGTCCTCTGTGACACGAACAATGCGGTCCTGCATGCTCTCCGTCTCCGCGTCGCCCTCGGGCTCTAGGTCGACCATTCTCCGCGCACGGCGTTCGTGATGGCCGGCGGTGGCGGCCATGAGGTGTGCTTGCCAAGCATCACATGGGCCCGGCGAGGAGGGCGGAGTTAGCTGCTCGCCATCCGAGGCTGAGAGGACGTCCCAGTCCTGCTCTACGGTTTCTTGCGCCGTCGAATGCTGACTGGTCGGGCTATCGGCGCAGGCCACGCCCGGGATTGGTGTGCTGCAATCGCTGTAACCCTCCGAGCTTGAGCTACCGTCTGCGTGCAGCTCGCACGTGGAGAAAGGACATGTTTGCCGTCCAGGAGCCACCGAGTTTGATGTCCAGCGGCACGTCATGGTACACATGTGAAGTTGTCGCTGCCTTGTACTGTTGTGTGGGATAACAACAGAAGAGGAGCACGGCCGGGTCGAGAAGACCTAAGGACGATACGTGCCTGGCAGGCGTGATCCCCGGGAGCTTCCTTATCTCGGCCGGTGTGGGGAACTCGGAGATTTGTACCGGTGGCCGGCATCTGGGTCAACCTCCAGGGCTGGTTCGTTTTGGGACGATGCCCATTTGAGACGCGAACCCGAAGGCGGAGAATAGGCAGCTGAAAGCTGGCGACACTGCATGTACGTCATTCGGGGGATTCAAGCTCCATTTTCGGCCAGACTAATCGGGATGCTTCCATAATGTGAGAAGTCATCAGCAGCAACGTGGGCACAGCTCTGCCGCGTGTGAAACGAACCCGCACCAGCCAGCGTGAATATTGCATGCAGGCGTGAATGTGATGAATGCCATGAAAGCAGGCACACAGCCCAATGAAATTTCTGAATGATCTATCTGAATATTTTATTTTTAGCCTCAAATTCAATGTTTATGAATACATGTAGCCGCAACCAATAACCCAACACCAATCAATTTGATGTCAGACTGCTGGCCGTAAAATGGACTTACGGGCACTATCTCCGGCGCTTGTGGCTCCCTTCAATGGCTCCATCTCACCACAGGCTGCCCGGTCCAGTCACCCCGCCCCCATATTCTAGCGCCTGAACTCGCCTGAACTGATCTCACCAGTTCAAGCTCGCCGAGATCCACTTCAAGCGTAGGCAGCACGACTTACGAACATCTCAGCCTGCACCTGAAACTGGAAGTATATATCACGTACCGATCTGGATATTCTTCGACAGCAGGCACATTCATTCGAAGCCGTAGAGCCCAAAGAACCATCAACCCACAGGTTACACGCGAGCCAAGGCCGCCTCTCAAAATGTCGTGCCCAGACTGCTTCTCTGGCTCCGAACACAATGGCACCCCAAAGGGCAAGATAATTAAGCTGCACGGCTTGGACACATACGTGACCGAGCCGCCGGAGAGCAGACCTGCGAAGGGAATAATAGTTATCATTCCTGATGCTTTTGGGATCGAGTTCATCAATAACAAAATCCTGGCCGACATCTACGCCGCCAAGGGAGACTACAAGGTCTACCTGCCGGACTTTATGCTTGGTATGTATCGAAGTGACCCACCACGGCCGCCCGGGTATCCACCCACCTCCTCGCCTATGTAATACTCACGATCAACCCAGGCCATTCATGTCCGACCTGGCTTCTGGCCAACATGGACGGCATCCTCAAGAACGGCAGCTACCTCGCCATGCCCTACCACATCTTCTGGGCCATGTGGGGTTTCATTCCCTGGATCTTCCGCAACCGCCCCGGCAAGAGCTTCCCCATCGTCAAGAAGTTCTTCGAGGATCTGCGCAGGGAGACAGGACCGTCGACCCCCGTCGGCGCGGCGGGATTCTGCTGGGGCGGAAAACACGTCGTCCTCCTCGCCGACGCGCAGCATAAGACTGACGACGGCAGGCCCCTGTTGGACGCGGGATTCACCGGTCACCCAAGCTTCCTTGAAGTGCCCAAGGATATCGAGAGGATCTCCGTCCCTATTTCGTTTGCGGTGCCGGAGTTTGATAACCAGCTGAAAGCCCCGCGGGATACTGATATTATCAGTCGCATCATGGAGGGAAGGCCCGAGGCTACCAAGGGAGAGGTCAAGGTGTATGAGAAGGTTGGCCATGGGTTCTGTGTGAGGGCTGATATGAAGGTTGATGACGTGGCCAAGTCCGCTGCTGAGGCGGAGGATCAGGCTATCGCATGGTTCAATGCCAGGCTGGGTAAAGCGCTGTAAGGTCTGCATTCATTTGAGGGTGTGTGTATCTGTTCCGAGTGGATGTTTTGCGGTGGAATCTCTTGTCTAGAATGCATTATCCTCGCGGTCGATTTGTCCACCTGGTCTTGGAACAAATCGACTGCCGTTGAACCGGTCTGATACGTATTGTCGAATGGGCTCGAACTTGCGACAGGTATGAATAGCGTCGGTCTTCACATATTCGCTGTGGTACCCCTCAAAGTACTTCAGTGGTATGACAGCTGTGCTGCCCCAACACATGATGGATTGACGAAGATGATCAATGCAAGTTCTGCGCCACGCCTTGTTAAATATGCCCTCTAATCCTGCTGGGAGAGGGGGAGAGGGAACCATAACTGCCCAGGTGTATGTGTTGGACCATGGATTGGCAGGGCTGGATATACATCACGATGCAATGCCTGCCTGATCTGATTCAGACAATGAAGCTGATGAAACATGTCAAATCTATTTCAGTTGATTTAGCCCCAGGTCTTCGAATCCGGGCAGACGGGGCGGAGAGTTGTTATGCTCACCCTCCGGTATAGCCGGTTTTGTGATGGTCCAGTAGTCTTTGTAACCTTCACCCCATCGGTCTTTCGCCTCGGATTCACATATGGAGAAATATCTTCCCCATAGTAGTTCCTCCCACGCTTGGTCGATTCCTCTCGTGGTAGCACCAACGTAAGCCTTATCGCTAGGGTTCGTAACGATGAACTCATGCCCATCTTTCTCGAAGTCAACTGCGGATTTGAAGCGGACTTGTTCTAACTGTATCGAGTTCGGAGGCACTGTGAATGAATATTTGGTCAGTCGACATGCGGCTGAAAGATAGGAAAGCAGTATGACTTACAAAGCCTCTCTTCGCGAAATCCAGTCTCGTACTGTCCCATCGTGGAAAATTCCGGGTTGATTGTAACAATGACCAAGGTGAAAAGTATGCCCGAGAAAAAGGCACCGATAGCACCCAATGGAATGAAGATGTTTCTTAAGGGTATGATTGCCCTCTTAGATACATCTCGCGTGAGCTCTGCCAAAAGAGGATACGTGCTATCACCTTTCTCAGAGTCGCCACTCAATGGTTGGTAGACATGAGGTGCCATTTCGTAACTGTTTTCGACAGCTAGGCGCGAAGAATAGAGAAGTACAGATGGCTGAAAAGAATGAGACCTACCCACTGGTCAGTGTTGCCGACATTGAATGGCAACTGCTCTGCTCTCGTTGTCACTACAGCAACTCTGAAGGCTTCTCTCATCTTTCACCGCATCATGGCCCGCGCTGGCGGAATACGGAATTTTCCACGGAACGTAGCATAGCACGGCATTGAATATATAATCCTCATGAGTATTCTCAGACGTCTGTCCTGGTTTGAGCTTTTCCCTGAGAGCAATAGTGTTTGTCATCTTGACGTTTGAGCATACGGAGGAACATGCTACCTGCTGAAACAGGGTTAGAGTTGTCTGATACTAGCCCCGGGCACCATGCCTGGGGAGATCCAAAACAAGCTTTACAAGCACTGAGGGATTTGTGTCATGCATGCGACTCTAGCTCCTATATCGATGGCTTTTAAGAGGAGTATGTTCGCCGACGGCTTTCCCTATCATTGGATTTCGGGTTAAGGAAAGCCATGATGCACACTCACTGACAACGTCGTCCGCCTCGTGTCTCGCCCCACGTCCATCCCAGCTTTAATTGGCAATGGCCATCATGATACAAGGTTAGTGGGCCCATCTCTGACAGCTGTCGTTCACAGGGGATCGTCTCAAAGTCATCTGAACCATTTGTGTTGTAGAAAGGCCTCCATCGAGGCTAGATGACATGATCAAAGGCAGGTTAGAGCTCACAACTTCCCCTATTTTCTTCACAACAGCGTCAGTTTGATCATCGATATGGGGTTTCCGATTAAGAGTGGCTACGACCATGCTCAACACAAGTGTGTGAATCCTAGTTTGTAGGTTGCATGTGGCCGTCACGGAGTTGATGTCGTCGAGTGATGCCGAATATATAAGCAGTCTGCCTGTGGCGGTATTCTGCGTCAAGTACGGCGCATACATCGAGAACTCATTACCGCCTACCATCTGTTGAATTCAATCTCATTCCACTGGTTGGAAGAATCTCTCAAAAGTCTTAGAATGAAGGGCTCTATTGTCACAGTCATTGCAGCCTTGGTGCTTGCTGCAACAGCCGCGCCGACCAGAGGCCAAAAGTCGCAGGACCAACAGGTGGAGGAAGCTCTGCCCGACTGCATTTCCACCCAATCCTGCGCCGATGGAATCCACGCGCCAGCTGACAAGCGCGAACCCGCGATCCCTGGCTTCGACCCTGAGAGTATTCGGAAGACACTGAACTCGCCTTTGCCTCAGGATTAATTACATCTTATTGAAAATTAGAGCGCTAAGTCGAACATACCCAGCTTGCGGTCTGGAATCACGTGTCGGCTAGAGTCGCCTGTCAATCGCTTCAGGTAACAATGGCACGAAAGGGAAAGAAAAAGGAAGGGGAAGGATGCTTTCGATCAGTTGGGTATATGGGCTGTGCCAAGCGGTCGAGGTGAAAAGTCGTTGATCCTTTGTTGGTCTCTCGTGTACTATCAACTAATGGAGATTCCTCTGTGCACAGCAGATGATGGACACCGTTTTCCGTGACCCCTACGTGCAATTGAGTCTAGGTCAATTAGGATGTGAATATGCATGTGTCATGATTGAAATGTTCAGCACACCGAATAATGTGTCAGGTCGCCCTAGAATGAGCCGATCGGCCGAAATGTCTCAATAAATTATTGGGCCTCCTTTACCAGAGCACTGTCAGAGTGAATCAGTATGAGCGTGGCTGTACAGACAGCGTTTTAGCTGATTTGGAATCAATGATAAGTAGGACCCTTGCATGAAAAACAGCGGCTGAACTTTCATTCGATCAGCAGGTCTTCACAATTCGCAATAACTGTTCTCTCAGAATCGACATCATCATGTGTATGAGCTTCAGGACTGGCTCCAGAAATGAGTTTTCGGAGTCATTGTTCCCGAGCCCGAAAAGAATGTCATTCATTGGTGAAAAAGAGAACCCGTCGAGCTTTTTCTTTCAATACTGTTGGCTCTGCCGCTCTTCACAATGGGAACATCGAACTTCGCCCATCTCAAAGAGCACCAGAAGCTTATTTAGATCTAGGTCCCCCCATTGCAGGTCAGAGAAAGAAAATCCAGTATTCTGTATTTTACCGAGACCTGAACAACAATCACAATTAATAGGTAGGTGCACCGCATCCACAACTACACCCGAAAGGTACCATCCGCCTTTTCCAAATAATGTGCTCAAAAACATGGACATATACTCACCACGGCGCGTGCAGCCACAGCGGCTGGAGGTGCTGGAGTTTCAAAATTTGTCCCTCGACCCAGCCTTGCCATGACCGACAGAAACCTTCAAACTTTTATACTTGTGGGACGAAATTCGAACCCTGCCCTTGCACAGATTGCCGCAGTCTGTACTGGCAGAATCCTGCTTCATCAAAATGGCATCTTAGGAAAAAGTAATTCCAAAAGTGACGGCATGATTTACATCAAAAAAGGTTTGAAGTTTGATCCAACGAAAAGAAATATGTCGTGTCACCATGTAAGCTGGAGGTAATGATTCGATGAGATTTTCTCATAGTAGCAGGATTTGGAAAGAGAGAATCAGTCATTTCTACATACTAGTATACACTATATATTGCATTATTTGTTGTTTCAAATCGACCAGGGCTTTTGTGTAAGAAAGACCATGCAGCATGGGGTCCTCCGTGTTTCCAAGTTTTTGATCTTCGAAGCTCTGCGGCAGCTTCTTTTGCGCGGATTCCGCAGCCTTCAGGCAGACTGAAGATACCTAGGTACCCAATGTTGGAATCCCGCCATGCCGCTACAGCCCCAGTTGTGAACTGCTTCTTCTTGTACCATCCAAGTCATCTTGAAGTCTCCGAAATTGCTGGTTGGAGTTTGTATTCGGTCCCAAAACGCGAAAACTTTGTTGCGCTCTACATGTTCGTAGGTGACAAAAAGAAATTGGGGAGTCGTGCTGATTGCAGCGAAAGACTCATCGGTGGCTGACCAAGGACGTTTGTGAATGTGGATGAATTGCCTAGGAACCAAGATAGGCTAGCAACCCGGGTAGGGCCAGTAAGGCTATAGATCAGCTATCGGTGACCCTCGCAAAATATGTATCTGTGCTGACGTGCAAAGTTGGATGCCTGTCGTGATTGTGACACTCCGAGTCCTCCAAATCGGCCTAAATCTCATTGGTTTGGCGTGATTGATGACGTTGCACACGTAATCGCTGCAGGGCTTGCGCAACCGCGAGACCGGCATGCGATTTACGATAATTGCGCACTAAACTTCTGGAAGGGCATATAAAAGATCACCAAAAGTTCACGACTTCCAGAATAATGTAATACAAACAAGTGTTGTTTGCCAACACCTCGAAGATAAAAGAAGAAAAACCAGAGGAGCCACCAAAATAGGCGCCAAGCTCTACGTGTGGCGATCCGTGAAACGACGGAAACAAAGACCGACTGGAAGATGCCAGTGAGAGCTCGTCGTGTAGCTGTGATCGGCGCTGGCCCTTCAGGTGCCATAGCAGCAGATGCTCTGGCCAAAGAGCAAGCGTTCGAGACGATCAGGGTATTTGACCGGCGCCCTATCATCGGAGGAACATGGTGAGCTTGGTTACCCCTCTTCTTCAAGAATCAGGGGCCTTAACATCCATGCAGGGTGCACACTCCTCACTTGCCCCCGAAAATTCCCTCTCTACGTGAACTCTTAGAGGGCAAGGCGGATAAGGCTGTGCCAATCCCGGCCGAGTTGCCCGCTGAGACCCCAAAGTCCGAGGTTGTCAACAACCACCAACTACGCTACTCAGACTCGGCGCAGCACGAGCACCTGCATAGCAACATCATCCCTGAAATCATGAGCTTTACCCAGGAGCCATTCCCGGACCAACTCTCTGAGCGAACTCTTCGGCAGTACGGCCGAGGAGCCCCATTCCGCCACCGGGAGACGATTAGGACCTGGGTGGAGAACATCTTCGTCAGAAATGGCACTGAACAGTTCCTGGAGCTCGGTACTACTGTCGAGAGGGCCGTTAAGGAAGGTGACGAGTGGGTGCTAACGCTGCGCAAGGAGGGCCCGGGCAAGGACTATTGGTGGAGAGAATGGTTCGATGCATTGGTGGTAGCGACTGGCCACTACAATGTCCCCTGGTTCCCAGAAGTACCGGGACTAGCTGAGTACGACGAGCGATTCCCAGGCAGGATCATACATAGTAAGCACTTTCGAGGTGCTGATAAGTTCAGGGGAAAGGTAAGGAGTCGTATTCTACTCCGCAATGAACCTGTAACCCACCGACTAATAATGCTTGCAGCGAGTTATCGTCGTTGGCGGATCAGTCTCATCGCACGAGGTACTTCACGAGATCCTACCACAGGCCCAACATCCGGTCTATGCATCCATACGCGGAGAGCCTATCCCGGCCTTTGGCTGGGCACCGTTCAAGCACCCGCATGTTGCCATCACGAAGCAGATCAGCAGCCTTGACCCATTGACGGGCAAGGTCTCCTTTGCCGACGGTAGCGAACTGAACGACGTCGACCACATTGTATTTGGGACGGGATACACATTTTCCTTGCCTTGGCTTCCTCACGTACAGGAGCGAATCAGCAAGGCTTACCGTCGCCTGCCCGGGGTCTTTCAGCACACCTGGGACATTGAAGATCCAACTCTCACATTCATTGGCATGGTAGGTTCAAATCTGAAGTTTATTCAAGATAAGTTAATCTCAGCTAATATTTCAATTCACAGCTAGGAGGAGGATTCACTTTCCGTGTCTATGAGTGGCAAGCCGTCGCAGTCGCTAGACACCTCGCGGGCCGAGCCAATCCTTTGCCATCGACGGCCGAGCAACGTGATTGGGAGGAGCAAAGGGTGGCCAAATTCAAGGGTGGAAAGGACTACTACTCAATTGCTCCTGACTATGGCTCGTACCTCGAGTTCTTGAGGAACATAGCAAGTGACCCCAAGCCGGGGACCACCGGCCGCGCTTTGCCACCCTTCGACAAGAAGTGGCTTGATCTTTGGACGGGCATGGTAACTTACAAGATTCAAGGTTTCGAAAGAGAAGCTAGAAGGGCTGAAGAAGAATTGAACCGGCCGAAGCCCCGTCTATAGTACTGCTACTAGATATACCTGGAGCGATGTCTCGCTGGAGCGGAGAGCATGCAAAGCAAAAGACTTCTTGGTCGCTTTAGAAATTGATTGGCCTTATACTCCCGGATTTCCCCGAAGTACACTGAGACAAAAACAGTAGGACTCATAGATCCCCGATAGCTAAGAACAGTGCATAATTGGAACAATCATTGGTGGAAAACAGGTCGGTAGTGGTAGGCGAGTTGTGATAGCTGCATCAACTAGGCTGACGGTTAACACGCCATATATGTGGCAAAGCTGCTTGTTTCAGGCATCAGCTCATCAGTGCCCAGTCTGGATCCGATCCATCTATCGCAGGCAACTTGCGCCTCTGATGGAGGCTCTCGAACTGGGGTCCCTCAAAAGCAACCACATGTCCGCCAACACATGCAGAGAATGAGACCTCCGGGATGCTTCGGAATACTTCGTGAGAAGTCGAAAGAGCTTCTAGAAGAGTAGTGATTGTGCCATCTGGAATAAGCGTGCTCCATGGTCGGCGACAAGTCAACCCTTGGCATGATTTCAAGACCAGGAGCAGAGCATCTAGCCTCTTAGCGACATCAGCCACCGGGTGATTTAATATGCTACTACTGCTTGCACCAGGAGCTAAAAGGTTGTTCAGCTGCCCCGGATCGACCTTGAGACTTTGTCAGCAGGACTTAGTACATCAACGGGAGCTGGAATGCACTCACATTCATGTCATAAAGCTCATTCTCATTAGTACACCAGACAGGGTAGTACAGATTGTAACCGTCGCCGATAACGCGAAGGGATTCATACGTGTTGTTGAAACCCGAATCAGCTAGGCGCTCTATCAGTATATTTCAAAGCTTTCATTCGTGATCTGTCAATATCTTGGCATACTCGCGTAGGCGTTCCACTCATTCGGGTCATCTGTTCCCTAGAATTCGACTTGCACGTGCTCCCTCGGCTCCTCAACAGTAGTGCCAGAGCTGTTTAAGCCAGGCAGAGGTATAGGAGAACCGTCGAAATCGTCTCGCAGGGGAATGCCAAGTAGCTCAAAGAACGTAGGTGCAATGTCAAGATGTGAAGTTGGGAGATCAATCGTCTCGCCCTCTGGTATACCGGGACCTCTGACTATCAATGGCACTTTAATGTCTTCCTCGTAACCGCACTTCTTACCCGGCTGTAAACGGTGTTGTCCAATGTGGTAACCATTGTCAGAAGAGAAGAAGACGTAGGTCTTCTCCGTGATGTTGTACTGCTGGAGCTTCTGGAAAATCTGTTCTACCGTTTCATCGACTGCCTGAAGAGCTCGAAGCCGCTCGCGGTAATACTCGTCATTTCTTTCTACTTCGGTCTGGTTGAGCTGGGATAATTGCGCAACCCAGCTAGCACCGGATGACTACGTGTCAACTCAGCGGGTCGCCCTGTCAATGCCTTTCAGAATGCAGAGTAACTACCACAGAAGGATTGAAGTTATCAGTTCTCGGCACTTTGGAATCCGCGAAGAGGCCCTTATGTCTCTCAGCAGGCATAGGTGGGCCATTACGTAATGTGTAGGATAAACCCAGGACGTCGATGGTAACATTGACAGTTACACGCGGAGCGATTGGTGCAGCAGTAAGGAAGAATGGTTGGTCTTCTTTGATAGCATCATCTAGGGACCCGAGTGTTTTTTCGGCCACCAAATCAGTCGAACATTCGTCGTCATAGATCTTCAGTATGCCCAGATTTCTCTGAAACCCCGGTTTCCAATAAGAATATTGGTAGAGATGCAGTAGAAATTCCTCCTCGCACCCGCAGCCTTATGAGCCTTCTGGTCATCTTGGCGTGTATGCATGGTATACTTACAGTACCCCTGCAGCCGTCTGGAAAGGGAAGAAAGTAATTGGCAATCGTGTGGGAGTTGAATAGCTTCCCAACATAGTAGTTATTATACCCTGCGGCCTTCAGCCAGACAGGCACCCAATTGCTATTGAGACCTTGTTTGATAAGCTTTGGATATCCGCCTGATGGGACGCGTGTGCAAATAAGCAAACCCGACCTGTTTCGTGTTCCAGGGTAGACACTCGCCGTATGGCTCAACCACATCCGTCACATTGTGGTTGTGTGCATCTTTTCTAGTCCATAATGAGACCCTCGAGGGACAGCAAAGAACAACCGTGCTGTAGTGGTGATTAAACGAGGTCCCCTTTTGCACAAGACGCGTTTGGACAAATGGCATGTAGTCCAAGCTGGCCAATCGAGCGCCCTGGTCATCGGTTAGAATGAAGATGACATCACACTGATACAGGGTATCTGACAGAAAATGAAAAAGACAGGTCGGGCATGCATCCTCTTGTGTTTGGGTTTGCTGAGGAGCTTGATCTTGTTGAATTCTGAGTTCTTAGTGCGTACACATCGTATCAAGCATGAACCTGCATTTTGCCTTGTGATGAGGTTATGTTAAAGACCGGGGCATTAGCACGACACCGGAAAAGCAATTAGCTATCGGGCTTGACCTGCCTATTTCAGACGATGATAGCCGTAAAATGGTAAGCATTCACGTGCGGACAGTCACTCTAGCGGGATGAGGCGACCTTGGGGATTGATCGGGCACACCAATGCGACCAAATCCTATTTGTTCAATCTTGTCTTTGTCTCCAATACCTCGGCGCCAATATTGACCTCCACCCCCACCCCCACCCCTCACAAAAGGCGAAGCCGAGTGCCTAGATAGCAAGTGAGGTTTTCCTCAGGTCCGTGTGCAATTCCCTTTGACCTACCTGAAGATTTGGGCGGCTGTGTCGTAAGAGAGCATTTATTGAATAGACATTTTCATCTTTGTCCTGGTGCAGATGATTCTAAATGCGGGTCCAACGGATTTTGCAGGGCTAATCCTATAGTTTATTATTAACGACAACCTTGGCTACAACAGCCCCTGCAAAGCTTTTACCGCTAGGTCCTACATATGCTTGTTGGCCGTCAAAGCAACGATGCGGGCGTGGACCTGGACCCTAGGTACTTGAATTTCCGGTAATTAACCTGTGCATTGTTTTCCATGGACTGACCCTAGGGTATTTGTCGATGTAAAGCTCGGCTTCATCCAGAGAGAGCATGACACAAGAAAATGCTTGCGGTTCTAGGAGTACGGTGAGCGGGCCCAACTACTCTTATGTCGCCTTGATTGGGAACCACTTGTGGTGTTGGGGCCAGAAGTGGATAATGTACTCAAATACGCTGCGGTATGGGGAAAAAGAAGTCTTTCGATTACACGCGTTGTACGGCGCCGTGATTCGCCTCGTCTATTCGACGCTCTACGTGCAGCAGGTCACTCCTGTGACTTCAGGAGCCATTCATGAGGTGTGGGTCAATGAAAGGCGTCGTCGCGGACTATCTGACAAAGGTAAGTACCTAGGGACCAGCCAAGTTTCGTCCTCATAAGAAGTAGCGGAAATTTACACAAAGCCGCCCGGTTGGAGGCGGAGGGGACAAGCTACATTGTAAACAACAGTTATCCCTTTCCGGGGGTCCTGCATCCATTCCGTGCATCTGCTGACCCGCCACCCGAGTATAAATGGAAAATACTGCCAGTCAACACAATTCGCGCCAATTGCCAGGCTGACACCTTATTCTCCATCACCCACAGATGGTATCATTCGGGGATTACTTGATGACCCGTTATACATCAAGTAAGTAAGTAGTTTGTGGCCCCGGCAGCCTTAGCTGATAACAGCAACCAAGGGCGCCACGTTCCTGTGTCGGCTCCAACTGTGGAAGCAAACGCAAGTTTCCTCACATCTGACTCTAGCGCACCACGAAAATTACCAGTATGAAGGTATGGCACAGAACTCTAAGGCTCATGTTACTCAATACTCAAGTCGTTCTGTCTTATAGGATATCCTAATCAATGAGCAATACCGCGTGCATCGCAAAATTGCCAAGGGCGGATTCGGCCTTGTGTACTCAGGTAGGCAATATCCGACATATACTGGACCTCCAGGGCTCACTCATCTTGACGAAGATTGGAGCAGTAAACTAACAAGTGTTCAGGCGTTGATGTTAGGTCGGAGGAGAACGTTGCTATCAAGCTTCAGCCTGTTCGTAGCGGCGGACATGAGCTTAGCCAAGAGGTTGAAATATACCAAGTACTGTCTGGCGGAATCGGAATCCCCAGTACTCGATGGTTCGGTGAGCAAGACGACTTTTTCGTGATGATTCAGGATTTGCTCGGACCATCCCTTGGAGACCTATTTGAATTCTGCGAAAGACGATTCTCCCTTAAGACAGTTCTCCTTTTAGCGGAGCAAATTATCTCACGCGTCAAATACATCCATTCAAAGTCGTACATCCATCGCGACATCAAGCCAGAAAATTTCGTTATGGGAGTTGGGAAGCTAGGGAATGTGGTGCATGCTATTGACTTTGGTGTGTCTGTGAGTTTTGATGCGACGGAAACACACGACGATAGGAACGACATGTGTCTTCCTTTCGGTGGCACTGCTCGCTACGCCAGTTTGAGAAATCATCTGGGTTCTTGTAAGTAGTCAAAATCCCGTTGTATGTTCCTTCGACCACGAGGCTCACCAATTTGGAGTACAGCGCAATCATGGGGTGACGATTTGGAATCTGTTGGCTATATGCTTGTGTACTTCGCGAAGGGGTCGTTACCGTGGCAGGGCCTGCAGGCCGAAACAGATGCCGAGCTTCGACAAAAGATCGGGGGCATGAAGGCAAGCGTATCGGGGAGAGAGCTTTGCAGGGGCCTGCCCAGTGAATTCGCCGAATATATCGATTACACTCGGTCGCTCCCATACGGTGAAATGCCAGATTATCTGCGTCTTCAGGCCAGATTCCGGCGACTATTTGCCAGGATGGGGTTCAAATACAACAAAATCTTCGATTGGACTGAGAGACTATTCAATGAGCTTCAGGACAGCCACCCCAATGCAGCAATTTGAACAGGATCAATACCTTTATCCAGAGAATCAGCAACTCAGGCGCCTGCCAAGGGAGCTCCGCTCAATAAGTTTCAACAAGGGGCCCATTCAAGGTTTTACAGAAGATGCGCGAGATTGGAGGTTGGTCCTCCAGGGCAACATAAAGTCATATTAACTCTGGAAACAAGGCTATTGGTGTTTTGGTCATTACTCATGAGCTTCGTCCGCGGCTGCCAGGCTTACTACCTACGTACGTTTCCGCCAGAGACGTGGCCAGAATAGAATGTTTAAAGAGACCTGATAAGAAGATGCCAAAGATGTCTGATAGGCGTTACATGATCATGGGTGCTTTATGGTAATATCAGCTGCATGGACTGTATAGTACCGGAAATTCCCCATGTGACATATTTCTCGTGTGGCGCGTTCTCTAACCCGGGTGTCTGACTGTTCATCGAAGAACCAAACTCTGTCCGTACAGGCCACCAGTTGACTACCGACGTGCCAAATGAACAACCGCCTACTGCAAGCAGATGTTGTAAAGTCTCCCGGGTCCATCACAGTGGCCAACCTAGAATCATGGAAGCATCAGCAACACTCTTGTAGCCTAGAGGGAGAGCCTGCTGAGGCATAACCTTGACGTACAACGTCGCCGAAGCAGCAAACCTCCCCGGCCGCGGCGTTAGCGGGGCAGAGAGGGCCATGAGCACCCTCGGGGCATTGACGGATCTTGAGACTGGTAGGGTGGGCTGCAGCGAGACCCATCAGGAAAATGATGCTAGTGAAGTGCATTGTGGTGGAACGGAATCCGAAGAAACAACGGTATGACTTTCGTGATAGGGATAATGATGATACAGACACAGAAGTTTTCCCTACTCCTTTTGCGGTGCAAATGCTGCCTTTTTACAAGAAAATGGTCCATTCTCATGGATCACGCTTTAGCCAAAGTCGTCACCGGCGCGCGAAGCATGGATCAACCCCTGACTGCCAGCTCCTCTGTGAAATTCTTGGGTAAAATGACCAACGGGGAATCGCCTCCACCTCACCAGCGTAGTATTGTGACCTTGAACCAACTTTCGGACCTCGAGACACCGAAAGGTGGTTCCAAACATGGTATATTAAGTGGATATTGCTCCCCTCCGTGCTTGCAACAAAGCTCAGGCTCCAATCCATAGTCGATACACTTCTCCACGGCAGTTGATCGCTTGCATGATGGAGGCGGTGGGTCTGGTGAGGACAGAACGACTTTCCTCCATCCTGATACACATTCTGCCTGATAAGGGTACCCCGAGCGTGGTCGACTCGCATCAGGTCTTGATCCTCTATGTACATAATGCCAAGCTGCCCCCTATTAACCCTGCGCTGTTTGCCATCGAGATCACCAGACAATCAAGCCGCTGAGCATAGAAGCGACTGTGTTGGAATTGAAAAGTTTTTCCTCCTTGGCAATGGATTCCTTGTGTACCACCGCAAGCATTCCCCTTAGTGATTGCAGCGCTGCGGAGTCGACAGAGTAAGTGCTCTCCTCCGTGAAGCTGCCGTCCCTTCGATCCCTGAGGCCATGTCCTTCCCCTCGCGTGCGGAAAGCACTTGGGTGCAGAGTGCATTAGTTTTCAGGTAGTTGACGTAGGCGTCCGTACCAATGACGAATGGGTTCGCTGCTGGCTGCTGGGCCCCAGTAGCGGATCCACGGTGCTCCAGCAGGTCCGCCTTGTAAAGTGCGTGGTCGGCGACGTTGTGGTTGGAGAGCAGGACATCGACGCCCCTCTCACGCGCGATATCGGCGAATCTTGCGATAGAAGAAACCTTCATGTCACGCATGGCCGCGTCGCTTGGGTCGCCCGTTCCGCCCATGAAGCCGACAACGTGTTCCTCGTCATTGTCTGTCACAGGGAAGGTAAGAGATAGGGTACCGAGGGTGTGGCCGGGGGTAAGAACGGTATGGAGAGTGACACCTCCGACAACAAGATCCTGGCCGTCGGTGAGGGTCTCATTGCGCACAGGGGGTGCGACCGTCTCGTTGGGGGATAGGGCGGCCATGGCGTCCCAAAACGGCTCGGAGCCGTAGATGCGAGCGCCGAACGTGTCTTGCAGATATTTCGCGCCGCCATAGTGGTCGATGTGCTCGTGCGTGATGATAACATGCTTGATGTCGCTTCCCGACAGGCCAACAGCTTCGAGCCCCGGGACGATCACGGCCTCGGCCTCGGCTGCGTTGTCAAGCGCATCAATGAGCACGACGCCCTCAGTCGTGTTGTAGGCCCACGCGGCCACAGCGCCTTGGCCGACGTAATAAAAATTATCGAAGGCTTCAAAGGGCTTCACGTAGCCGGCCGGCATGAAGAAGGTGCTTGGGTAGACCTGCTGCTGGATGCAGCTGGACTCGAAGAACGGATAGATGTTTCCGTCGGCTGATAGAGCAGCCGCCTGATTCAGAAGGACCGTGACGTTGTCTTTCTGCTCTGCCGGGAATTCAGTCACGTTGAACCATTCCGTGAACGGGGTGTTGGGGTCCAACTGCGCTATGGACGTTGAGACCAACATGAACATTCCCAGACACTGTACGAGGACCCGTCTGGTCCTCGTAGCCGCTCGATGGGATGACATGCTTCCTTTCATAGGAAACTCTTTCAGTTTGAGATGGAAATTAGGGTAGTGGTAGCAAGCAAGCAAGGTAAAGACAGGTCGGGGGTTTGATGTATATAGAGTTCAACTTGAGTGTGGTGGGCCTTTTTTCTTGTACAATACCACGAGATGTGCCGGTGAAGCTGTTCGAATGTCGATCTAGAGTATTTACGCCCAGTATGAGCTGTCTGCTTTTATATTTTTATTCTCTCCCACGTGTCTGCACGCCTCAGAATCGATGTTCATGTTGTGATTCTGGGTGACTGGCATATCCCTTTCGGAGATGCCAGACCCTTTCTTCTGGATTACGACCCGCCTGAGGGCCCAGCAGAGCCCCATGAGCTAAGTCTTAGCCTTATTGCAAGCAGCTATCTGATCGCAGCAGTTGAAAAGCGCAGAACGAGCCGCCGTCCATGCTCATGGCTCAGAGTGCTGGATCAGCCTAGGCGAATTACGCGTATTGGTCCCGCGCTGGGGCTGATCATGTGTCATTGGTGAACAACTTAGGTCTTGATACCCCATCAGACTGGCCATTGATGACGAGTCCTTCTGACTGAGCAGGTAAATATCGACCTTCAAGGAGTATAGTGCCCACACTTCGACTACACTTTACTCTAAAAATGTTACGCGCGCGGCCAGTGACTCGCGCCGCCCTTGTCTGTCCTGCCCTTTGCCTGACAGCCGGTGGGCAAGTGTTGGTCATGGTATGTTGTGGCCAGCCCAAGATCTGCCCTGTCCGGCCAATGGTACCCTGGTACCCACATATTAGACCCCGCAGATCGCCTGCCATGCCTAAGAGCTTCGCCCAAAACAGAAAGAGAAAGGAGAAGGCATGAAATCTAGATCAATTTAAACATACGCGTAACCGATACCGAAGTCTTCCCCACAGTCCTTGGCGACAAGCTCCAAATGCATCGGTAAGGCCCGATGTGCTTCTGTTGATCACTTCACCCAGCATAAAAGGTGGCGGCGGTGTCGTTCACAAAAATGTCCATAACATGATTCCCGCGTTTCTGGACATGGCCAGTCTCCTTAATTCCACGGGACCGTGGATAAGGTCCGCTGGCATCTCGTTGCTCCTTGCACTTCCTCTACGCAAAACTGCACGAAGACATCAGATATGATTTAACTGGCAGAGGCAAAAGAAAGAGAACGATCGCACCACTCTCCCGGTATAACCATGATAGTTAAAGGCGTTTTCAGAGTTGTGGCTCACTCAATCGATTCCCAGATTTTTTTTAAGACAGATGGGCATGAGCGTGTAGTTATTTATAAGGTTATTACTGTGTCGTGCGTCTAGTCAAGGACGAGAGACGTTCACTAATCACGGTACCCACCCGCCCTATCAGTGATGAACATTTATCCGGAAAACACAAGGGGAACGAGCATTGCATAGAAAAATTTTGAAGACGGTGGCCTGAGCCATTTGAGAGTTGGAATAATATATTGCCGAGAATGACTTGATAGGGGAACCATTGTGGGCCGGATACGCGTACTGTGGCTCGAATACACGTACTCTGGTCTGATGCAAATTAAGGAAATAGAATGAGGATAGGAGACAATCGGATATCGGCCGGAAATGCGAATATAAGATAGATGATGATGTCTTCCCTTTCAACCGACTTTCACAAGTTCTCAGCGACATCGATCATCACATCCTTAACTACAAGACCATTCTTTTCACCCTGCCAAGTCAATTCGACACCAACATCAAGATGCAATTCTTCACCATCGTCCTTGCCCTGGCTGCTACAGCCTTCGCGGCTCCCAACGTTGTCGAGAGGCAGAACACCGGCTGCTTTGGCGCTGGCCGTAAGTGCCCCCGCACCCAATCCTCCTGCCTTCGTGATGATACACAGACTGATGCATGTCGAACAGAGGAGTGTATCTCCGTTTCCGACTGCTGCAATTACCAGACAGGCGCTGGAGGCCAATGTGTGTGGGCCAGCGGTGCCAGCACGGGTAAATGCACTTGAACGGGGCGTGAATAGTGGGTTCGGGTTTGGCACATCGGTTTGACCAAAGCTACTGGGGAAATAGTTGGAAACACTAAGATGATCCCGCGTTATCAGGGTTTACTTTTTCCTTGGCACGCCGGTAAAAGCTCTTGTTGGTGGTGTTTGGGGACTTCAGAGGTATTTCCGCTATTGTAACTAGATCACACCAATACTCGCAATGTCCGAACTCGAAGCTCTCGTAAATCACCGTGACAATACCCTATTTATACATATTTATTGCACATTTGTTGATTTGAGACATCGCAACTCCATTGGCTAAAGTCGGGGGAGCATGCCAGCCCGCTGCTTAAAAGACTCTCGCTTATTCCCCTGCAAGAAAGGCGAGTTTGCGGCAGTAGTGCTGACTCAATTATGCAGGCACCAAACTCAAAAGATTTCTTGCGTTACATCGAATTCCATGGCCTCCGAGCAATGTCTCGGCGAATACAGTTGTCCGAAGTGCGTCGCTCATAGTAAGGCCGTTTTCTTTTGTTTCCCTCTTCATCTTCAACTTGGATCTTTTCAGCTTCACCAGGCCAACGAGTAACAGCAGGCAACATGCTGGCATCCGTTCTCTTCAAGTTGGCGATCGCCTCATTGTCTGAACTGGCTCCTGCCATGGCTCTCGAGTCTGCTGACTTCAATGTCACACAAGCCCTAATAGAGCAGGGGTTCAACGTATCCGCAGTCCCCGCACTGACGTCTCTCGCCGACGAGATTTCTTTGTCTGCTTGTAGTATTGCTGTAGGTAACCAGATACCTCTTCTTACCATATATGTAGCAATTTGCTGACAATAATATATGAGCAGTGTGAATCTCTGCAATACGTTTACGGCGAAGATGCAGTGGACTTAAACGGTGATGTTGCGTATAGCAACTTCACCGGGTCCTTCTGGTCAGAGCTACAAGCAGAAGTCAGCCCTTACTGCGTCTTCTACCCCTCTTCACCGCCGGAGGTTTCCGTACTCGTTCTTTTGTCAAGACTAACGCAGTGTCCGTTTGCTGTCAAAAGTGGAGGGCATGCCGCGTTCTCCGGAGCCAGTAGCGTTGAGGGCGGCATCACTGTCTCGCTGAGGAACCTCAACCGCATCGCCTTGTCGGAAGATCACAAGACCGCATTTATTCAACCCGGAAATACCTGGAACCGTATATACACTGAGCTCCAGCAGTATGATTTGGCCACTATCGGAGGCCGAGTGGCAGACATCGGCATCGGCGGGTTGACCACCGGTGGAGGCATCTCCTTTTTCTCCAACATTTATGGGTTCGGGTGTGACAATGTGGCTAGCTATGAAGTCGTCACCGCCACTGGTGAAATAGTCTCCGCGAGTCCAAGTGACAACCCAGACTTATATTGGGCACTTCGGGGTGGTGGCAACAACTTTGGAATTGTGGTAGACTTCGAGCTCGAGACAATTCCCCTCCCCGGAGGAGAAATGTGGGGAGGTACACGAGTGGTCACGGAGGAACAATTCCCAGCTGTTGTCGACGCCTTCGTGGACCTCATCGACGATTCACCTAGCGATCCAAACGCTGGTACCTGGGTAGCTTGGCTGATCAACGAGGGAGTCAAGATCGCTCCTGTCGAGCTTTGGTACGCAAAGCCTGATGGATCAAACGCTTCGATCTTCAACAATTACAACAACCTTACTGCAGTATCCGACAATACCCAGAGGACGACACTTGCAAATTATACACTGCGAGTCGAAGAAGGCAATCCCTATGGGTATCGTGAATGTTACTACGTTATGTCCATAAAGGCATCACGCGCGGTAGCCCATGCTGCTACCGACATATTCTTTGAAGGAGCTGCATCTGTTCAGGATGTCGCTGGTGTAAACCCGGTAATGGTGTGGCAGGGAGTCACAGAAGGTGAGTTGCAGGCGTCTGTCCGGGCTTGTGCATCCCAATCCACTTCTCTACCTGAAAAGGGCAAACAACTGACAGACCGTTCATCCTAGGGGTGCTCGAATCTACCAAGAAGAATGGAGGCAATCCGCTCGGACTCGCAGTGGAAGACGGGCCGTACTACATTTTTCTGTTTTCATCCTGGTGGGAGAACGAAGAAGACGACGAGAGGATGTATCAGATGGTTTCTACGGTGTTAGAGAAGATCAAGGCTAAGGCAGTTTCGGAGGGTGTGCAGAACGACTGGGTCTATATGAACTACGCAAGCCAGTTCCAGGATGTTATCAGCAGCTATGGAGTCGACAACAAGGCTGCGCTCAAGGAGACGGCGGCTAAGTACGACCCCACCGAGGTATTCCAGAAGTTGCAGCCTGGATACTTCAAACTTGACCGGGCACCCGTGCCGGGGACGGACTACTTCTCATTCTGATGCGCCTCTATCGTTGCCCGCTGAGGTCAGTCTCTTCAAGGAAGACAACTGTTACTCGTTGGGCAGACGGGGGTTGTACTTCTGATTTAGGCAGAGACTTCTGTCATGCATAATGGTTTTAGACATACACAGACAGAATCATAATATATTCCCCTATGAAGCGGAGCCAGTGCCGTTCGAATGAGGAAATGTGTTGCGAGACGAATGAATTGAAGTTCTCAGATGCAAGCATTCTTCTGAGGAGGCAACCACCGGAGCTGGAAAGTGTTCTCAACATCATGATCAATTGACAACCATACTGCGTGCCTCCCTAATCCACTAAAGCCAAAAAGTCTTTTGTGTTGGTGATACGGCCTGCTTGGCGGGCCGCAATACCTAGGGTAGTTTTCATTTAATGTGAGACTGGTTCCGTTTCTATTCCGTATACAGCCGTAGCCATACGCAGTTAATGTGAGAAATCTATCGGCTGTGCGTTCACACTTCCGCGCGTGCATTATTATCCTTCGCCTAGCACGGCTCGGAAAGGTTGTGTATTGCACCCTTCTGTTGAGAGCGTCATTATTGCCGCTCAGTCTTGATCCATGTTCAAGGCAAGCTTTCCAAAAGCTCATTCGCCTGTCTTATCGATGTTTGCACCACCTTGCCCAGTGGAAGGATCTTTCTTGCGTGCCATCACCCACATAAACTCGGCATCAAAATCTGGATCATCCTCCTCCAATTTCCCATCGCCTGCCTGCAGAACCTCCACCTGCAACAAGTCAAACCCAACTTCACTCAGCAGTGCTCGGTTCCCCTCCACATCATAGCTGCTCCAGAACATCCCGTATCCCAGCATTTCGCCATGAATTTCCTCTTCGTCGACAGTGGCGAGGTTGAAAACAAACACTCCTCCAGGCTTCATCCAGCTGTGGATCTTGATGAGCATATCCTTGAGCGTCGCCCTCGGGAGGTGGAAGAGCGTGTAGAAACTAATCACGCCATGGAAGCTCTCAGGCTCAAAGGCGAGCGCGGTCATGTCGCCCGCGACGAGCTTGGCGTCCGGGCAGCGGGCCTTGGCCATCTCGATTTGCTTGGTGGAGATGTCATTTGCGACCACTCGAGCGCCCTGGTCGAGAAGGAACTTCAGAATGGGCACGCCAGGACCGCAGCCCAGTTCCAAGATTGAAGGAGAAGGTTGCAGTTTCTCAAGAAGCTGCCTGGTGTACCTTTCCCGCGGCGACTTCTGGCTTGTGACCCATTGCAGGTACCACTCTGTGATATTGTCGTAGGCGTATTCGACGATCCCTGCAGGGGTCTCAGACATTTTGAGTTGTCCCCTTCGAAAACGTGGATTTTGGTAACGTGATTTCCAGGCTTGATTCTGGTGGATTGAAGGTGCTTGTGCGCACAATTGCCAGTGAATGCGCTGCCTGCCTGATTTTGCCGGCCGCTGAGAGCCGCTCTGGGGCCGTCGCCCATTTTGGGCGTAGCGCCCCGCGCCCCTGATTGATTACGTACGTAACAGGTCGTTGGGGTGCAACGTTCCGGGCATTCGCATCACATCACGACTAGAAGAACTTGACGTGGTCTGAGCCTAGAGGCCGGTCACGCTTGGAACAGACAAATAATCGCCCAGGTGCCGCCTTTGTTCCGTCATTGTCTCAGTAGGTACTAAGCAACGGAGAAGTGACACCCTCGCCAGACAAAGCCAGCGATGTTAATACAGACCCAATGACTACCAAATTCGTTCTGAAAAGCGGCATGGTCGATATGAGCATGTGATGTAATAGAGTAGATATGGAAGCTGGTCAAGTTACATGAAGTGGCTTACAGCCAAATGTACTTCCCAATGATTGAGTGGATGACCCTAGGATATTCAGCCTGGATGAAATGGGCTATACTAATTGCTCTTTTGAAGGGAGTCGGGTAGTTACCCTAGGGTAGTGATTAAATGTGCAAGGTACAAGTTTTGTGTCTCGACGCCACACTCAATTGCGGCATCTGTACCTAGCTATCTTTTAGCGTTTCCCGACTACATGCCACATGAACTTGTAGTTCCGTGTCCTGGGAATTCCGGGATAAAGATGGCGGCCTGCCAAGAGATGTGCCACAGTGAGGCTCAAACATTGAAAGGGACGGCCGCTGAGGTGCCCAGGTAGGGAAAAGAACCCGTGGACTGGCCGACCCCAAGATCCCTTGCTTTCATAGAAAATCAGTTGATACCCTCATCGGGTGCTGAAAAAACAACTAGTCTGCTCTGCCCGGGCAATGAACATACGACCTCTGACCTTCTCGTGATAGCTGCAGACGCGGAGTCGATGTTTCCCCGCTCCACCAGGGTGAAGCAGGCTGTCGACTATACCAGCCGGTTCCTGGCCATTTGGCTGCCATGGTCTCGCCTCGAGGGTAGGGTTTACCACGCAGCCCCAATCTATCCTGCGCTTCCAATTGTGCAATAGAGGTAGAATCTTTGGTGGAAGGCTTCGGCACGTTGGCCGTGTGTATGCAGTACCTAGGATGTATATGGATTGACCGGTATGTTCGCTTGTGCATCTGAATGCAAGTCATCTTCCGGACCTCTTGGCTTGACCACGTTTTCCCAGTTCTGCACGGCGATAGGAAACACGTCAGTCGCGCTATACGATATCCGGTACCCGAACCTGCGCAGGGTGGGAGGGAAGGCAGGGTCGAAACATGTGTGACATCGGCGCATCATTTGATTGAACAGAAGTCTGTCAGCATGGCGCGCCTCGAATTCGACTGCATAATATCTGCATATGTGTGGGACAAATGTAGAAAGAAAAGTGCAAGAACGGGAAGGGCACGGCAAAATGACCGGTTGACCGACCCCACATGACTTTTCCAATTCCAGTTGTTGGCGGGTCTGCATTGCTTTTCCTCTAAGCTTTTCTGCAATTCTTACCTCTCCGCAATCCGCTTGCACACTAGGACCGGGGATTTCCAACGAACACATCTATCATTTCACAGATCGCAATGGAGTCCCTGAATTCGATCAATGAAGCACAGAAGCTCATCGAGAGAATCAGGCTTGAGCACAGTCCAGAAGGCACATCAAAGCTGTCTTCGATCATCAAGAACGCGCTTGAGATGTAAGTGGCAACCAGAGCGTGAGAGTCTATGCGGTATCTAACATTGTCATGCCCTAGACTTTCTGCGGAACTCTACGACACTTCAACCCATTTCCTACGGGAATTCCTCCAAAATGCTGATGACAATGACTACGATCCCGGAGTGATACCATGGCTACAGCTCAGTTACGAGCCTGGCTTCTTGAGAGTTGACTGTAACGAGGTCGGCTTCGGGGCAAGTAACGTGGAAGCCATTTGCACCATTCGCAACAGCACCAAAAGCGGAGAACGGCATGAAGGAAGAACCGGCGAAAAGGGTATCGGATTCAAGAGCGTATTCAAGATTGCAGACGTTGTGTGGGTATCCTCTCGAGAATACGCATTCAAATTCGACAAGAACATTGATTTCGGTACCATCGCTCCAATATGGGAGGAGTTCCCCCGACCTATACTGGAGAGCCACACGTCTTTCTTGCTTCGCTTGGACGGAAGTTGCGACGAGACCAAGATCGCTGATAGCTTACGGAACTTCGACCACACTTACCTCCTGTTTTTGAGACGTCTCAGGCATGTGACTGTAAACGTCGAAATGAACGGGTTACTTCAAACCATAGACATTAAGCGCGGGGACGAAACCGACCAGGACAGCCTGTTGACGGTCATCGAAATGGGCGAACAAAAGTACACATACCTGATCGTCAAGGAGCAAGTCCACAATCTCCCTTTGGAAACCAAGCGCCCTAGAGTTAGAAGCTCTGAACTTGTATTGGGATTTCCACAAATTGATGGCGCAGATCACTACCCCGAGTCGGACCTGGACGAAGCTCAAGAAGGATCATCAAATTTGGCTCTGAACGTAGATACGGAGGGAACAAGCCGAGATGCTGGAGAGACTTCCAACACAGGGAACGCCTTGAAATTCCAGAACGTGCATGCCATTCTTCCGATCGGAAATTACGGCTTGAAGGTGGGTTTTCTTTGCTGGAGAATTCAAGGATAATAGCTGACAATTCCAGTTCATTGTCCAAGGAGATTTTCTCCTGACAGCCAACAGGAGGCACATCGATGTCTCTTCGCCATGGAACATCGCTATTCGGGACGCGATACCAGACGCGTTCACAAGAGGGATCAGCCGCTTCAACTCCGGCCGCATGAAGTTCTTGTGGCCCGATTTCATTCCATCGAGATCGGGAGACCCGTTCTTCGAACCAGTGCGACGTGAGCTACTGAGAAGATTAAGAGGTTTGCCGGTTCTTGAGTCTTTCTCTGGACAATTAGCCACTCCTTCAAAGCTTACCTATGTCGAAAGTCGATTTTTTGATCATGCAGGGAACCCATTTTGCTTGCCGGAGCAGACAACCGCGACTTACCTATCACTGAAATATCATCATCACCTGAAGGACATCTTATACAGTCTTGGCGTCGAGGAGATGTCAAACGAAAAGTTCGTAAAACACTTCGAGCACATGGTATCTGAGAACGAGACACAATTTCACTTGAGATCGGACGAGTGGCATTCGGAGCTGGCCAGAGTCTTGCTGCCACTTACCGAAGACGTGAGCCTAAAGGCAGTGTTGCGAAGACTGGCAATAGTGCCCTTGTCGAATGGACAGTGGGTATCTGCTGAATCCGAACCACGAATGTTCGAGGAGCAGTCAATGCTGGGCGACGTCGAAGTCTCAGAATCCCTCCGCATAATACACATCGCCGCTATGAAGAAAGGGAGCCGCCGCAGTCTATGGTCTTCGCTCGACATTCAGCCTATCAGCAGGCAGGAGATTTGCCAGTACATCGTCGACGCCCATCAGAATCCATTTGTAGATCCAGTGGTATGGACCAGGGCCCAACTGGTAGCTCATGCTAGATTCCTCTACCACTCCGAGTGGAGGCCGTCGAGCACTGTTGACCTCTGGGTCGTAACCGATCGCGGACAGCGTGTGCGCTCTTCAAAGGCGTATTACATCACTGAAGCCGGCCGCGATGAACCTACCACAAGGGTCTTACAAGCAATGCGATCTGGGCCTTTTTACGTGTTACACGACAACTATTTCTCATCAAAGGAGGCTGTTGAGAATGAAGACATTACTGATTCCGAGAACTCCATTGATTACTTCGCCGAAAATGGATCGCCAAAGGAAGCGCACTACTTTGGTGATTCAACCGATTTGGAAAGCTCCGGTACTTTCGATTCTGGAGAAGATGAGGACCCACGACTAAGGACACTTGGGGATGTTGTTGAGAGTCAGCCAGAAGAGACCTCCGATAGCGGCGAAGACGACTCTAGTATCTTGTCGTCGGATAGCACACCTTTCCTCGAGGATATAGCTGACATTCAACGTGTGGTCTATCCTATCTCTCGACCGGGGTTCCGAGAGTTCCTTGAATGGAGGTCACTCAAAAGGGAATGGGACCGCCTTGTGCAGAGCCGAGACTGCCAAGACGAGACAAATGCCTTGGAGAACAAGAACGATTGGGTTTCCTACTTGAAGGGTGTGCTACAAGTGGAAACCCTTCCGCGGTTGGCACAAACCTCACGAAGGCAGCAAGATCGGGGGTCGCTCATGATGAATTCTGATATCAGGCAGCTTTTCTACTCCCGTGATGTTTCAGACGTCATGCACGTGCTGATATCGAACTGGAACCATTATGCTCATCTGATAGAGCCCCAAGGAACAAGCGATCAGGTCGAAGTGGAAAAGCTACAGCGGCTTCAGGATACTCTGTGGCGCAGGGGACCAAAAGCAGAGTCAACCAGCCGTCCAAACCCGGATGCAACAAACGCCGGGCTGTTTGGCGAACTCAGAATGACTCTAGTCAATACCAATATCGGCCGAGTGTACCTACAAGACTGTGTACTCCCGAATCTTGATCCACGCTTCGACGGGGATTCTGATATCCGTCTCCCGACCCTCAACTTGAAGAGTATCAGCAAACTTCAGCGACAACGACTTAATATTCTCGGTATTTCAACGGAGTCTGACATGTTTTACTATCTGAAATGCCTGAATGCATTGAAAAAACAACCTTCACCGCGTCATAACACTGTTAAGCGGTTATATGAGGAGGTGCAATCTCGGTACGACCAGAATGTGGCCACGACAAGGTAATTATCGACTTCTCTATGACAAGAAACATTAGCTAAGGACATATCAGACACGCATTTGACACTTGGGACCTTGTATACCTCTCGAAACAGACTTCTGTTAATGGTACCAGCCATGGTTCATGGATGACACTTGTCAAGTACATGGAGAAGGGATCTGGCCTAGCCTCGGAATATCCGACCTGCACATACCTGTTTCGTTCATTGTGTGACCCCGAAAATCTCCATGTCACCTCGCTTGTCACTTCTCTGAGCTCGAGTCCGAGTTCAAAGCCAGTAAATCATATCCTTGAGGTATTGATACAGCTCAGCCAACGTCTCAAAGGGCTGGAACCAAAGCAAGCGGCAGAGAAGGTCATGACACTGAAAGGAAAGGCAATATTTCCAGTATCTGAGACAACGGCTGCCACGGGCCAAGGAGCGTCTCCTAGATTCGTGTCTTCTCACAACACGCATTGGTACATTGATGACACGAACGAGTTCCGCAGCTGCTTTGGCAGCAAAGTGCCTTTGCTTGCTGCCTCGACTTCAATTGTTCTTCAGTTGAAAGATCTCCTGAAGGCCCTGGATCTTGATTCCAGGAAGATTTCCGAGGTCGCTACAAGGAGGTCCAACCCTGTAGGAAGACAGAGGGTCTTGGCTGACACCACGTCCTTTCTCAGAAGTCGACACTGTTTCCTTGATCCGTGAGTGCCACTTTCCACGGTCTCTGAAAAGATTTTCCCAGTTCCTGGAGAACCATGTCGTGGTAGGAACAGAGTACTGACCGACGGCCTGATCACAGTCTAATCCCTGAAGACCACACAGGCGGCAGAGACACGATCAGCGCTCAGCTTCAGAATATGAGTGCCTTCTCCGCAACTGAGATTTTACAGGTTTTCACGCTAGTCACGGACACATCTGACCTGACAGGCCAAGGCCCACAAGTCGATGCAGCGTTAAGCGTGGAAGGAACTGCATTGCGGGTCTTCTTTGCGGAGAGCTCCCTCGATTCATTCTCGACGTCGATGGAATGGATGAATTTGCTGGCGCAGCATATGGAGATTTGTGATCTGAGTTCATTGAACTTGCTAGTTGCAGCACTGACAGATCCAAACCCACACAACCTATATCAAAAGTTTCAGAGCCGTGGGTTCTATGTCAAGCAAAGACCACAACCAACCCCTGGTGAGTCAATTAATCAAGGTCGAAATGATTGAAATCCCAGCTGACAGAACGTAGGAACCACTTCAGGTGATCCTGGGGGTAGATATCTTTCCCTGTCCGGAAACGCAGGCCCAATGCCATCGGCATTTGATCCTTGGATAACAATGTCCCAGGGTCTTGGACAGTCTTCTGGGTGGAATTGGGGTTCTTCGCCAAAGGATGACCACACACGCTCCCGCAAGATCCCTCTGCCACGTCTGATTCATAGTGGCGCGCCCGTTGATAAGTTCCGTGACCCGGATTCTGCTCCTGGAGGATTGGGGTTAATGGAGACAGCTCCTCTGCCTGAAGATCCATTCCCGGAACTTTCGCCATACCGGTTCATAAGAGACCCATATCGCCATGAGCAATATACTGCTGAGTGTATGGTGAGTTTAGTGTACACAGAACAAATGGTCCCGATGTACTGACTCTCTATGGTGGCCGCTGCAGGCGTCCCGACTATTTGAAGATCACCTTGGTGGACTTTATGATCCGATTAAATGCTGGACTAGCCGCCTCCGGTCAAGGTCGGGTCTCCCAGAATACACTGGGCGTCCTGGGGCCGCATCATTCACCTTCAGAGGCCGTAGCCTCTCGAAGGCCATGTGGAAGCTGCTACTTTACTCATCTTACAGATACGCTGCTAAATTCTCTCGCAAAAGATTTAGCATTGATACAGTATATCATTGCGAGGTATTCATGACAGCAGGGGACTCCAATGATTGGTTTACTCTGAATGCGGGAAAGCTTCAGAAGGTTAGCAGCAACTACTTTACTTAAGTACTGATTTCATGCTTTAGCCTTTGTGTTGATACAGATTTGGGTAATGTGTCTTTTCAACGCGACTGTCTCATCTATCCAAAGGCCCGTGCTGTTTCAATTTGTTTCTGGGAGAATTCGAAGCTGCTTTAAGTCTCAACAGCTGAACTGTCACTCTAGGCACAGCATGCCTCATATCTTCCCTCGGACCAGGAGGACGAGCTGGCTCTCTCTCAGGTTGTAGTTTGGATCAGGATCTACTTCGCCTTCACCCATCCGCGCTTCGACTTCATTGTGGATCCTTGGCTTTATTCTGCAGCAGGTGGGCTAACCATTCGAGATGGAGACTGGGCTCAAATATGCTTGGTGGATAATAAAGCCGAAGATGTGGCGCTCAAGAAGAAGCATCGACGAGTCGACGACTTGGAGTCAAGGATCAACGAATTGGGACCTAAGACGACCATTGCTGATCGGAAGTCAACGTGTGTGGCCACAAAAAAGGGCATGTCCAAAGACGCAATTGTGAAACCACCTGTCAGTATACCCCAGGTCCAGCCAAGACAGTGACAATGACGGGGGTGCATCTAACTATTGTCACATCGCAGGGACTTCTGGAATATGGCTACCAGAAGTTGATCGAAGGACACATGCGATTGTTTGTACTCTTTCGCGGACAAGAAAGTGATATCCTTCGTGGAGTTATCTGCCATATGCCATTCGACAAGGCGGGCAGTTTTAGGTCCTTGTCATATGTATGGGGCTCCGAGCAACCGAAGCATAAGAAGCGCCTTTTGGTCACGCCAGAGGGGGTGCTGAGAATCCGGACTTCACTGGGAGCGGCGCTGCAACGGATCCGACAGAGCACGAAAGACCTGGTTCTCTGGGTGGACGCCATCTGCATCGATCAGGAAGACGAAAATGAGAAGGCGGAGCAGATCGCCCTTCTGCCACAGATCTACCAGAGAGCGACTTGCACACTAGCGGTTGTCGCGACGGATAACAAGAGTGATCAAGCCGTGCAGACCTTGTTGCAGATCGCTGCGGTCCAGGCGTATGGACCAGACATATCTAAATGGCCGACAGATCTGGGGCTACCACGGACACATGCTCCTTGGATGGTCCATGGCCTCCCAGCCAAGGAGTCCGGCATCTGGCAGCACGTCGAATATTTCTTTCGGCGGCCCTGGTTTAGGAGAGCTTGGATCGTCCAGGAGGCCATTGCCGCGCCCACAGTCTCACTTATTTGTGGCAAATGGATGTTTGACTGGAATGCAATTCGCAGCGCAATGGAGGTGGTGGATCGAGCACTCGGGACAACTCCGTTAGCCGATTCCTGGCAGCCATACATGCTGCTTACAGAACATCGAGAGTGGGAGGTCCGAGGGCGAAGGCGGCCACTTCTTGATCTCCTCGAGACATTCCGTTACACCAAAGCTGGCCTGCAGCGCGACCACTTCTTCTCTCTCCTGGGCCTAGCATCAGACGCGGACGACGATCTTTTCGATCCTGATTACAAAAGTTCATTCGAGGAAATTGTGCGTCGGTTTGCACAAGCTTTTATAGAGCAAGGTGGTGGGTTGAGACTCCTTGCTCTGGCAGGATTAGCCCATGCTGGTCAAGAGGCCGAGTCGCAGCCGGGGCGCTTTCCTTCTTGGGTGCCCGACTGGACAAATGAGGATCTAAATCAGGAATCCCTCAGTTCCGCGGTTGGCCGTGGTGTTACCTTCTCGGCATCCGGAGACTTGACGGCTTTCATGGATTACGACCCAGAAGACGATACACTGACGGTAGCCGGCGCAGTGTGGCATGGCATGCCGATCATGTCAGTCAGCACATTCCGCAATGAGCCGTCACAAAGAAACAAATACTTCCAAGAGGTGGATGCGATGATCGAGGCGTGCAAGTTCATCCGGCCGGATCGCCGTCAACATTTGAAAGAGACGGTCCCTGTTGCTGGAGGTCTCTACCCAGAAAGCGGAGTTACAGCCCCAGTCAGCATCACTGAATCATACGCCGCATACCGCAAGGTGCTAAGGAGGGATGAATTGCGGGCCAAGAGCATCCGTGGGGATGATAAAAAAGTCAAGAGGAAAGCAGTCCCCGCAAAGGCTGGCGGTAGATCCTCCAATGAGCCCATTCCTGCGAGCGTTCGTGAAAAGAGCAAGACGTACGCTGCCCTTCTGGACGCGCATATCGTCGGTTGGAGGTTCATCATGACCAGCAATGGTCATTGCGGTATTGCACCCAACGGTGTGTTGCCTGGGGACAAGATAGGAATTGTGAGCGGCGGCAACGTACCTTTCATAATCAGGGAAGGGCTTTTCCCAGCAGGAGGCATCTTCCTCGTTGGTGAGTGCTACGTCGACGGCTTCATGTCCGGGGAAATGGTGCGAGATCACAAGAAAGGGACCGTGATGCCACACAGACTATTGTTTCGATGATGATGCTCCCAGAACAAGTCTGTCGGCCTGGCCGATGTGCTCGCCCGGCCAAGGAATGGTGGTAGGGCTACCAAAGGCGACGTGCCTAGATTTGGAAAATGTGCCACCATATATGCCTTTATATTTTGGGGAGTCTTTGAGCGTTTACCACTGTGTGAAGGGACCGTACGCCTTCGGGACGTATACGGATTAAGAGCAAAGCCTCCCCTGCTCCGGCATGGTTCAGTTGTTGGTGGCGTAAGAGCAAGTCGCCTCAAGCGGCGCCTACGCCAGTGTGGAGTGTCTCTGGGATGCAGTGAGGTGGTAACGGCGTCCATCTCCAACAGCCGCCAGGCCGCGTGCCCTTTGGAGATCTCCAAACGCCGGGCTGAAGTAACAAGGGTTCCCTCTCCAAAATGCCAAGCCCGAGAGCCCATAATTCCCAGTGCTTCGATACCAACATGACAGACGGCAGGAATAATACGGGTTGCGTTTCCAATCCCCCATGCATATAAAATGTACATGGTGCCTTCTGGTGAACGCTCACCGCGAGTATTTGAAGCCCCCAGCTAGCTCGTAACAACACTTGCCCGGTTCCAACAGGAACAGATTTTCTTCGTGAACTTATTACAAGCCAAGAAATTTGAGGTAACGAAGCGCACGCGCAGGTCAACAACAATGCCTGCTACATCCGTCACCATCGTCTTTTCCCCATACCACGTCGGTCTCCGCGACCACCGCGTAGGAGACGGCCCGAACAGGGTACGCAAGCTCGGCGTTGTCAATGGGCTTGAGAACCTCGGGCTGAAGGTCAAACTTGTTGAAATCCCACCGGTGGACGATTTCGAAGGCGAAATCGGCCGAAGCTTCGAGGTCCTACGACGAACCTCAGCGGCCGTGCGTGCAGCCAAGGACGACAACTCATTCCCGCTCATCCTCTCCGGGAACTGCATGGCTACCGTTGGTGCCGCCTGTGGACTGGGCATCGAAGATCCTGGCTTTATTTACTTTGATGCTCACGATGACATGGAGGACCCATCGACAAACATGAATGGCTATTTCGACGCCATGGGCCTCTCAATGTTGGCGGGAAAGAGCTGGCATGGCCTGACCAAGACCATACCGGGCTACCGTCCCCTGACATACAACAAGTTCATCTATTGCGGACTGCGCGATGTCCAAGATGTGCAGCGAGAGGCCGTACGTGCATCGGGGGCTGATGTCATTTGGGGTCAAGCCAAGGAGAAGGTTGATTTTGCCAGCGAGTTGTCTGAAGCTCTCGACAAGAAGTCGTATTCTCCAGCTCTGGTGCACCTTGACCTGGATGTGTTGGATGAGACCATTGGCAAGGTCAACGGTTTCGAGAGTGCTGGTGGTTTATTTGAGGACGAATTGGTTCAATGCATGGCTCTTGTGCCGCAAAAGTCGACTCCGGTGTCCATGACCGTCTGCTCTTTCAACCCCAATCTCGGTGACGGGGACAAGGTAGCAGCAATTGGTGTGAGGGCTATCCTGACGATGTTCAAGGGACTCTTGAGTTCGTCGGTCATCGTCAAATCATAGCTTTGTGTCAGTGCGTGGACAGACTTCAGGAGTTGCTCACAACCAGTCTTTGCCTTTTGAGGCATAGAGTCCTACATGAACCAAAGGTTCTTGGGGAACAAGATAGGGACGCGTCTATTGAAACATAAGAGTCTGGCTTGAAATGGAATCAGAGCTTTGACTAGCTTGTGGACTCTCTGTCCTCGCATCGGCTAAGATACCCTAGGGTACCTCTCGGGCTCGGCATCAGATGCCCAGGTGATGCTTGGAAGCAAGGACCATCGGGCTTCTTTGCTTTACCCATGTAACGTACCGATTCGCATGCGGTTCAAGTATATAAAAGCGAACTAGATCTCAAGTCAATAGGGACTCGTGCTTCGAGAGATACAGTTTCATGGAGCCGCCAGCTCCATGGTTGCTCAGTAAGTAGACGGATTGCCTCCCTATGACTCTGTTTCTTGCTCTCAGAGAAACAATTCATATTAGCAACTGTCGCTTGTGGGTCGTTGGAGAAAATGCCCCATAGGTGCTCCAAGGCTAAGGCTCAACAATTGGTAATCAAGATTTCTCAGCAGATGAATTACCGGTGACTTACTTGCGCAGTCCATGAGTATTTATGTCAGGTCCCCGAGTTCTCTTTACGAAATTCGCGCCGACAAAGAACTCTGCAGTCACTTTCCACTCTTTATATTCATACCCTCATTCAGATTTCTCGATTATCACGAAAACAGAAGGCCATGGCATCCGATCTCCTTTTCCAGCCCATGGAGATATGTGGCGTAAAACTACAACACCGCATAGTCATGGCGCCCCTGACACGATTCCGCGCAGACACCAATCATGTCCCTCTCCCCATCGCACTCGAATATTACACTCAGCGCGCGTCCAGCCCAGGCACTCTCATCATCGCCGAGGCCACCTTCGTGTCACCCCGGCACTGTGGCGGCGCGAACGCACCAGGTATCTGGGCCCAGGACCAGATGAAGCGCTGGAAGGAGATCGTCGACGCCGTCCACGCCAAAGGGTGCCACATGTTCATGCAGCTCTGCGCCCCCGGCCGAGCCGCCGACGAGGGCCACAGCTGCGTCGCGCCAAGCGCGTTGCCCATGGGAGCCGACTCTCGTGTCCCCGCCGAGATGACCGACGCTGAAATTCGGGACTGCGTTTCAGACTTTGTCGCCGCGGCCAGGAACGCCATCGCCGTAGGCTTTGATGGTGTCGAGATCCACGGGGCAAACGGCTACCTGGTCGACCAGTTCACTCAGCTGAACAGCAATGTGCGCACCGACTGCTGGGGAGGGTCCGTGGAGAACCGCTCGCGGTTTGGGCTCGAGATCGCGAGGGCTGTCGGCGATGCCGTTGGCCGCCACAGGGTCGGCTATCGCGTCAGCCCCTGGAGTAACTTCCAGGGCATGCGCATGGAAGATCCGAAACCGCAGTTCAGCAACTTGGTACAGGGTCTCCGGGATCTGAACCTTGGATATCTACATGTTATTGAGTCCCGGGTCAACAATATTGAGGACGTTGAAAAGACGGAGGGCATCGACTTCCTCCTCGATATTTGGGGGACTGAATCACCGGTTCTTCTTGCGGGTGGTTTCAATGCCAGTAACGTGAAGCACGAATTGGAGCAGTACGCCAGATTTCGCGTGGCTATTGTCTTTGGCCGGTCTTTTGTCTCTAACCCCGATCTGGTCCATCGACTGCGTCACAACATCTCCCTGAACAAACCCGACCGAGCGACATTCTATACGCCGGGCCAGTTCAAGGGCTACGTGGATTATCCTTTCAGCAAAGAATTCCTGACAACTCAATGATTCAGCTCGTGGGTATACGGTATAGCAATGAGCCGGCGTCAACGACAATGCCACCGGTACAAGAGTTTGTTTCGCTGCTTTTATGCGGCTGCGTGCGGGTTTACATGGTTGGGAATCATGCTGAGGACGACGCTTCGATCATGATAAAACGCTTAGACTCCTTGATGGTAGAAAGGCTTCTTGATCTCACTGCCGGGAGATTAATGCATGCAATCAATTTCATAGTCAAATGTTGATTTATGTACATGATTTGGCCACGCGGGGAATGAAATGCCCAGGTGGCCCCTGGTGTAAAGAATCATCGAATTTGTGTCACATTTCGTTTTCAACATCCCTCGAGTGTTTCATAACCCACAAATCCCTCTCAAACTCCTCCAAAGAGGACCCCTCCTCCGCCAGCTCAAAATCAACCAGAACAGCCGATCCGTCCTCCCTCACCAGGCAGTTCCCACAATGCGCATCTCTATGAGCAATGCCCCTCCCGTGCATCCGTCGTAGAGCAGACAAGCAAGATTCTGTACCCTTAGCTCTATACCGGGCTCGCTCCTCCTCTGGTTCCTGCTGCCGGTGATGGTGCTGCTGCTCTACCACATACTCAGCAATAAACCCTGTGATAAGCCCAGCCTCTGAGACGTGGCCCAGAAACAGAGGCGTGACACCCAAGCCGTCAAGGAGACGGTAGAATTCGGTCTCGCGCGAGATGGACTCGATATATTCGGGTAGAGCTGCCCTCTTGACTAGGACAGGTCTGGCGCCGAGGTCCGGATGCTGCACGACTTCCAGCCGGCCGTCTTGGATGGTCGCGACTTTGGTCAAGTCGCGGTACTCGATTGTGCGTGGATGCCAGGGGGTAATGCTGAAGTTGGACTGACTTATACTCCAGGATCCAGCGGCGATGCTATCGTGCTCAAAGGCTGCTAATGCGTTGTTCCATCCTAGTAGTCCTGACGGGGGCGTGATATCGAATAGAGGTTGTACGGTCTGCGAATGGACAAGGTCCATCGCGTGGACTGAGATGCCGGGGCGGAGGACAATGGACAGTGTGGCGAGTGCTAGAGGCACGGCAGCCCATTGCGGACAACCGAGGAGGAATCTGGTCGGCGACATCCTGGTTTTCTATGTCCGGCCAGTAAGAGCGAGACTCCGGGCTAATTACATGAGGCCGGGGGTGAGTACCATTGGGGCTGTTTTCAAGGCAGAAGAGGCGTTAGAAGCCCGCTCTGATCTCTCAGGGACCAAATAATGGCACGGGGCAGTGTGAATCCGTTTGTCGCAATCCCAAGTGGATGTGAGGGCATCCCCGCATTAAGATCGTAGAAAATTAGGTCTGAATCCTAGGATCGTCGCCATTTCGTAGAGGTTGAATGTGAAAGACTGAAGAATGTTCGTCGAAGCACCGACCCGACGGAGTTGTGTGGTCCCATGTCTCGGAAGATGTCACGCCCGCGGACCTGCCAACGTAAGAACCCCGGTCCAGGGGCAGACGACCAGCGGTTCATGCAACAGGTGCGGCCCGGATCTCGGCCAGAAAGCTTGTCGTCAGCGGTTTCAAGCTAAAATCCAGCCGCAGGGCCATTCACATAAGGATAGCCTACTAGCCATGAGACAGATGCACGGTACACCTCCATTTGAACCCAAGCCAGGCCATGTCTATCTTCACCCTAACTACTCACGGGAGCTCACGAATCTAGATCTAACGCTATGAATGCACCCAAGGACAGCTTACAAGCTGCCCAAAAACGCCATACACATGAGATAACCAGCAAATCCTAGCTGTAACGGCCCAGATACATGTTAACCATGGCAAAATGCAAGCAATACAAAAGTGGTAATTTCCACATCATAGCTTCCGGAAAACCTCCCCAAAGATCTCACGGCTCTTAAGCAAATTCAACAGACGAATCCTCTCATTCTCAAGATGCGCCGCGTCACTCGCCTGGCCACACGGCAGATGCGCGGCGGGCGCCCCAAACTCCTTCTCGAGGAATCGGATCGCGGGGATGGATCCACCCTCACGGATGTAAAGCGGCTTACGACCCCGGACAACGGCAGCCGGGGCGGGTGCGTCCGCCTGTTCGTCGGTGGTCGTGGTGGTGTCGGCCTTGGGTGTCGGTTCAGGGGCGGGCGCAGGCCTCGTAGGCGCCGCCATGAATTCAGGCACCGAGGGCGTGGGCGGCGCGGAGTCATCGTCGTCTGCGGACATTGATGACGGTGCCGGGCCGAAGGTTGAGGTTGATCCGCGGGGTAACAGTGTCGGCGCTGCAGACATGCGGTCGTCGTCGTCGGATTTGTCGGCGAACAAGTTGTTCTTGTGATCGTCTTTGTCCGAAAACCCGGTATATCCGCCGCCGAATATGCTGCCCTTGTCCGCAAAGTCGACTTTCTGGGCTTGTTGAGCCCCGAGGGAGTTCTGCCGGACCTCAACCGTCCCGTGCTCCCCTGCCGAGCCTCGCAGGCCCCAGACGTTGATGATGGCCTCCTCCAAGGTCTGGAAGATCTGGTTGCTCGGGTCACCCAGCCACGGCTCGGCCTTGTTGTCGATTTTGATGCTGAGGGAATTCCTGCTCTCGAGTTGAGCGAACTGCTCTGTCAGGAAGGACTTCAGCGACGCGATGATGTCGTCTACTTCCTGCCCGGGTACCAGTCGGAAACTGATGGTGGCACTGGCGTGGCCGCTGACGATACTGCCGTCCAACCCGGAGACTTTGTACCTATGGATGGTCAAATTGGGCTCTCGCCAGCGTGCCATGAGACCGGCTTTAAGTTGGTCCATTGTTCCAGACTCAGGGTTACGGCGGCTCAGGATCGTGGTGATGTCTTCATAACGCGCTTCCTCGGCCGCGGTGAGCGGCAGGATAGAGTCGTAGAAATGAGGCACCATGATCTTGTTCCTGGGGCCTTTCAGCGTCGACAGAAGCCGGGTCAGGTCGGACAGAGGCTCGTCGACCATGTAGCTACCATCGACACCAGAATGGAGATCAGGGTAGATACTGTCGACGCAGACTGTGGCGTGTAGAACACCTCGGAGTCCGTAGGTCAAGCACGGAGTCTCGTCATCGAGCCAATAGCTGTTGGCCAGGAGGATGTAGTCCACCTTTCCGATGAGATCCTTGTTCTCGACCACTGCCTCCTGAAATCCACGACTTCCAGACTCTTCCTCACCGTCGATGAGGAAGATGACATCGTTCTCGAGCTGCTTGGACTCGAGGAGATCTGTCACGGCAAAGAGGGCAGCCATGGTGGGGCCCTTATTGTCACTCACGCCACGGCCGTACCAGTAACCGTTCACTCCTTCAACCTGGAACGGGTCCGTTGTCCACCTGCTTTCCGCATTGCGGTCGGCAGGCACGACGTCGTAGTGGCCATAGAATAGGATGCGCTTGCGTTGCTCTGCCGGTTCACGCTTTCCACTAAAGACAGCACAAACGACGGGGTTGTGTATTTGGTCATCCCTGGACAGCATATGTACCTTTGCGCCTAGTCGTTTGAAGAGATTGCACAGGAAGCTAGCGCCTCTCCGGCAGTCCTCGACAAATTCTGGGCGAGAGGAGACGGTCTTGTACGAAACGAATTCTCGGAGGGAGGCGAACATCATATCCTCTGGCTTCCCGGTCACGTCCTCGGGCTGCTCGCACGCGTCTTCGATGCGCCAAACGCTGACGGAATTGTCGTTGGCGCCAGTGATGTAGAGTTGGTCGCCATTGTAGTTTGTGCACGCCGAAGACAGGACCTTGCCGTTGTGGGCCCTCCACCTCTTGAGACACCGGTATTTCTGGCTGACCTTCTCGCTGGACGGTGGTGGGAGATGGTCCTTGCTATAGTGGACAGTGCTGTGTTTCTGGGAAATGTCAGACTTGAACAAAAGTCACGACTGGCAGAGCTGCGGGAAAGTGCGGTAGCTGGACTTACTGCTGCCGACCCAGTGGTGGCCCCAGACAGAAGATAGCCCCAGGACAGCTGGAGGGCCATGACATCGCCGCGGTGGCCCTTGATCACCCTGAGCTTCTGCTTTGTATCCAGGTCCCACAGTTCTATGACGCCCTTCTTCTTGCCACTGTACAGGAACGAACCGTCGATGGCTAGTGAAAAGACAGACTCTCCAAAGTCGTCATCGTCGCCCCGGAGACACATAATCTCGCGCTTCTCCCAGGCATCCCACTCCTCGTACCCATCGTATTTCTCGTCTTGTTTGATCTGCCACAACTTGATACTCCCATCACCACCGCCGCTTATCAGGACCTCCTCGTCTGAGTCAACAAGGACGGTCGGTCCCCTCGCAATGATCATGCAGTAGACGAAGCCGAAATGGGCGAACTTGCCGACCGAACCGCGGTCTATCTCCAGTGTAGCCTCAGGCTTGGGTATAAGCTCCTCTCGTTTATCTTTCCTCCTCGGTGTGCTAACCCCGCCGGGCGCCTTGGAATCGAAGAAAGGGTGGTGGCGCTGGTCGGGATGGGACGGGTTGTTGTGAGGTACGCGACGGTCGCGGTCGTTGAGTCGGACCCATTGGATGGACTGATCTTGTGCGCCAATGTAGACGGTATCCTGTTGGCTCGAATATGCGCAGGAAAAGACGTCGCCGACATGGTCGACGCTGTAGATCTCGTAGAGGCGGGTGAAGGTCTCGGGGCACCAGACCGAGACCAGCGCATCGCCAGCGCTTGATATCAGGAGTGGCCTCGAGTTGGACGAGGTGGAGTCTGGGCAGGACTGGGACGAGTCCGAGTGGGTGGTAGAGGAGGAGGAACCGGAGAGGAACAGCCAGAGAATGTGGCGCTTGTGGGCTTGTATCCTCTTGACGAGTTCGAAGGTGCCGAGTGACCAGACAATCAGCTCGCCGTCGTGTGTTCCCGCAAAGATGTATTTGTCGGACACAGCCAGGGCGAGGACAGAGCTGTCGTGTTTCAACTCTTGTACACGCACGGGGGCGTCGGACTCTTCATGAGACAACGAGAAGCCATTGGTGATTGGCGCGATGGTCGATGGTTGCGGCGGTCTTGGGGCGGAGTTCATGGCGTCTACTCGATGGAAAGGAGAGACAGGGGTCAGTATGGTGGGATATTTGGACCTGGGACATGGGACGGGAAAGATGGCGGCAGCACGGCGCGCTCAAAGCAGAAGGGGAGAGGCCAGGTTCGACAAGGGCAGGCCGAGTCAGACCAGGTCAGGTCGAGCCGACCAAAGGCATCATCTCTGGGCAGATGATGACACCGCACCAGGCCACGACAGGAGGCCGACTGGGACTGGGCGCAAAATCAAGTTTTTTGGGAAACTGAGGGTATATACCAATGGCAGAGGGAACGGCCCTGGGCTTGCAGCCGGGAGAGTGAGGGTGATGGTGGCAGCGAGTGTGTAGATTGCAGACGGGTGACGATGTGCTGGAGTTTGACGGCCTGAGGTCAGGGTGCAACCACTCTAGTGCAGCACGTTGGAGCTGTGGTACTGCAGGCGGCATCTCCCGGCAGGAACAGGGGGATCCCCACCTGGGCTCAGGCGGTCTCCAAGCTCCCGTTGTGGGTCGTGGGGTATTTGGGCTTCTACCCCCTTTGGAAGCTTTGGAAGGGTGGTGGGTGGGTGACAGGACAGGACAGGACAGGACTAGACGCGGAGAGAGAGGGAAGTCGCGTTGCGAACCACGTCGATGCAGGAACGGGCAGAGGCACACGACACCCACTCCACCCAGATGGGGTAACCACGCAAGGAATCCCACTCACCAATGCTCTTCTTCTGCCGTTGCAGCCTCCACACCTCGTCCTGCCTTATCTTCCTGCAGCCCTTACAGTCATCATCACTGCCACCTTCGCTGTCTGGAGCATTGCCGTCTCTCTTCCTGCTGTCGTCGCCATCATTCGACGCTGGGGGTGTGGGAAACGGAAACTCTGTCCTCTCCTGCCCACCGATAACGGCATCGACCGTCATGCTTGTGACTGGTGTGTCGAACTCCATGTTGACCAGCGGTGCTCAGTCGATTTCCGTGGTGATGGATCCTGGTGCCATGCCTTGCGTTGGATGGCTCTCACATGAAATGAAGAGGAAGAGAAGAAGGTGGGCAAGTCTTGTCTGCTAACCAATACACATGGATTTGCAACAGGCGTCAATAATAAATGTCGACCGAAGCGGGTCAGCCACAGCGGTGGTCAGCTTGTCCTTCGTCCCTACATATATGTGAGCCAACATGCACTGCCAACCCGGACGGACCTTGCCGTTGGCCCCCAATCACTGGAGTACACAAGTACATATGTATACATGTACTTACATGCATGCGACAAGAAATAAGCTACAGCACAACGAAAACGAGCCCCTGAGGACAAAACGCGCCTTTGCAGCAAAGCAAACAGTCCTGTGCAGGGAATCATCGCTGTCCGTCAGTTGGACTGTCAGGGCGCGAAGACTCATGTCCTCAGCCCGGCCAATGACGCCAGTTCCGAGATAATGGCATCAGCTCAAACAAGCCCGGCCGCAAGCCTACAAGACTGAGCCCTGTCCCCGATCGTCAAACCAGCACAAGTGTCCAATTTCATTTTCCCTCCGTCTGACAGGGCCTCAACGGCCGTCAGATCCTCACCGCTACATCTGACAGCCCGTCTTGTGCTTTGCTTTTGGCAGAAGTGGCGGAACATGCCACCACCCTTCGGCCGGTGGCAGCCAGTCTCAACAAAGGTTCAACTCACGTCTCGGATAAGAGTCCCCTGACCCAGTCCAAAGAATGTCCAAATCCTTGTGGCTACTTGCAAAGTACCAACTCTCTCACGTGCCCGGTCTGCCAAGGCAAAGAAAGACCAAGTGGTCTGGGTACAGTGTCGCACTCGAAGCAGGCATCCGTCGTTTGACCGGCAAGTAGTACGGAGTAGACCCAGAACAGGAGCGCCCTTGCGCGACTTCATGCGGCCGAGCCGTTACATTCTTGGTGTTTCCTTCTTTTTCACGTCAACTTTTTCTTTTTTCTCCCGCGAAGCAGATTGATTCAACATGCCAAGTCCTTCGATTCAGGATCTGCAAGCAGATGACGGGATCAACAAACCGTGTCAGCTGGTATCAACATCCGTCTGGCACGCATCGGCCACTCTCTCTGAATGCCGTCCTCCGACGCGAATACGGAAGGGTCCATGCATTACGCGTATTGTGACCTTCCGCGCAGGAACTAAACTTTATGTTATTCTTTGTCTTTTTGCGACCGGCCACACTTGCCTCTTCCACCCAAAATGTGATGTTAATGCCGTTGGACGCTCGCTTGGGTTGAAGCTTGTGGCCGGCCGAGGCAAAGTCAAACCAGTCCCCGTAGCAAAGCCGGGTTTGGAGAAGGGTCCGAACCGATGCATAGGATTTAAACATAAGTCCCGGCCGGATGTCACTACTAGTGAAGCGCATATACGGTTTCCAGGCGAAGTGACGATTTGGTCTGTACAACAAAGCTTCCAAGACATGGCAATTGTTCATGGTAGAGGCTGTCTCTCCGACTCTGACAACTTTACGAATTTCACTTCTACTTCATTTCTGCTGCATTATGAGTCAACCCCTGGTTCTCGTTGCCGTTATTTGTCGTCATCGCATTCGCTGAGCGTCACATATGTGCACAATACTGTTATGAAGTTCTAACATGAGCAGCAAAGCCCTGACGAGAGCAATTCAAGTGCCGTTTGTTTTGAGGATGACTAACTACAGATGCACATGTATCAGCCCGTGGAATGCGCCAATCGAAAGTCACTGAAAGATGTCCAAACAAGTGTAGCAAGTCCTCCTATGCTGTGCTAAGGTCGAAGGTCTCAAAACATGACACCACGGTATGATAGTGCCCGAGGGACTCTATGACCCTCAGTGTCTGCCGATCGGGCGGAAACAGGGCGAGCCTGCTTACGCCCGATGGAAGGAATACCGAGTCCCAAGACTTTGAAACCTTACCCATTATCCGGCCCGAGAGGATTGCCAAGCTTGAGGGGGTCTTGCAGTTTGCTGACTGTGGATCTCCCGAGGTCTCCCTGGAAATAGATGTATCCTTTGCCCACAGCGCACTCAACTTCCAAGATACATCGCCATCAGTATGCCATCAATCCTTGCATGATGGAAGCCTGAGTTGACGAAGATTCTTGTATTCTGAGTTGCGAACTTCTACCAGGACACCAGGCTCCAGAAATGCTGGCTGGCTATGAGGCTGGGCGCGTCCGTGGAATCATTGATCATCAAAGCAAACGCCCCCGGTTCCGTGCCCATAACACGCCGCCGACCCGCAGAAACCCGACTAAATACTCACTTATTAAACCGTTTCATTAATGCTTTCACGCTCATGACCCATTGTTATCATCATCCTGCTGAGGCTCAAGACCAGAAGCCTCGCCCAAGAACGGAGCAGACCCCAGCGGCATTATGGGCGGATCCGGCAAGAAGGCCTCCGCACCGGGGAATAATGCCCCGTAGTCTCCCCAGTCAAACTCAAACGCGTCCAGGTCCATGGTGCCCAGGTAGTCGTCGAGGTTGCCGAGGCCGTCACCCTGCGGCCCGAAAATATTGCTGCCGTCCTGGGCAGCACCCCCGGCCCCGACGTTCTGGTCTGCCACGAGAGACCCACCCAGACTAAGTGGTGTCTCCGACGGCAGTGTCTCAGACGCCCCACCCGCATACGATGACGTTTGCCTACCACCACCACCACCACCACCACTACCACACGAGGCCTTGTCGGGCGGTGATGAGCGCGCAATCGCCACGGGTCCCAGATTCGGAGGGAAGCTCGGCACCGCATCCGAGGCGGACACTTCAGGCGCCTGCTGCACAAAGTTGAACGGGATCAGGAAGTCCATGGCGTGGCTCGCCGAGAAGATATCGTACGGGACGGGGGCCGGCGGCGCGGGCGGCGATTGTGCCGACTCTGTCGTCGTGAACGGTGACACGCTCGCCCGGCTGTAGCTCGGGGGCAGCGGCTCGGACGTCTGCCTGCGCGGCGGCGACTTGTGGTGGTGGGTGCCGCCATGGGTCTCCGAGGTCGACGCCGCCGACGAGGGCGTCGCGCCAGCCACCATGCCCTCGACGTCGCCGGAGGACCGCGCGCGGCTCGGGGGCGGCCTGTCGCGGTCCAGGCGGGCGCGGAAGGCCTCCCACCAGGGCTGGATGCGCGTCTGGATGGCGTACAGCCACAGCGAGGGCGGGCGGAACTTGCCGCCGTCCGAGGCTATCGAGAGGACCCGCTTGAGGCCCTCGATGTAGTACCCCGGGCGCAGCGAGTCGATGTTGACGAGGTCGTATTTGCCCGTGCGCCAGATGTTGTGCGCGACGAAGAGGAGGAAGCGCAGCGCGTAGAGGAGCCGTGAGTACGGCACGTTGGAGAAGTAGCGCAGCCTCTCTGGGTCTGCGAGGCTGTTTGTGCTGGTCAGCCCTGGCGAGACTGGTGGGGAGACGACGAGGGCGAGGCACGCGTGTGCGGCGGCGATGCACTTCTGGGTGTACTCGATCCTGTACGGGGCGAGCACGTCCTGGTCTGGTTTGGTGTCTGAGTTGTCTGTGTCTGCACTGGCTGGTGACTGTGTTGGGGAGAATAAGGAGGGGAGGCCGTGGCTGCGTAGTTGGAAGTCTGCCTTGCCGGCTGGGTAGATGACCTCCGTGAGAAGAAGAGCGCTGTGGTGGTATTCCAGCATGAGGAATTCTGGAGATAGTGACATCTGTCAGCATGGGCAGGGGATGGGCGAAGTACTTCCCCGACACTCACCGTTGACTAGGTCGAAGGGGCAGTTGATAAGCCACTGCCTCCGCTTTCTCTCAAAGGTCTGGATAATCTTGTCCCTGTCCTCGTCACTCAACCCCTGAGCCCTGTCGTGGCCATTGAACAGGGCGAAAGCTGCGTCCACCGCAATCTGTATCAGCTTGGTCCACTCTACCAGCGACATATCACACTGGTTTGCGCTTGTCTCCAGTATCCGCAGACTGGAGTTGACCAGATGGAAAGGCCTGACGAGAAGGTTCTGGCGCGCCTTGAGGGCAACGGTGAAGCTGGTCCAGTGCCACAAGAGGATCTGCCTGGACAGCTCCAAGTCGCCTGTCGTCACGTCCGCCTCGGTTATCGGTACACCGTCCGGGAGGTTGTGCCTCTGCGACGCCTGGCCCAGCCTCACGACGATGCTGACCACGTTGTTGTGGCATTGGAACATCTTCTCACGCATCGCCTGTGAGAGGTCGTTGTGGAAGATGTAGAAGATGCTGAGGGCCTGGAGCACGTCGATGTCGGGCTCCAGGTGTTCCTGGACCTGCTCGTCCAGGAGCTTTTCCATCTCGGCTGACAACACGGGGTAGAGCGAGATGAACTCGGCCGACCCGATCGACGCGGCACACAGCACGCTGAGCCAGAGGGCGGGCTTGCTCCGCCGGAGCGACTGGTTAGAGTACCCGTCTGGTATCCCGAGACCGAGGAACTTTCCGTGGACGAACTGGCGAAAACGTATGACGAGCTTGTCAGCCTGGGTCAGGGTGATGAGCCCGCGGTCGACGACGTCGGGCCAACCACGGGCTTCCTTGGAGCCAGGGGAGTCGGCAGCAACATCTGATATGGATACGGTTGATGTGCAGCTCTCCCCGGTATCCAGACAGGACACGGAGCCACCACGGGATTTACCCACAGTCTGATGGGACCCGGACTCGGACTCGGCACGGGTGGATGCACAATCTGGGGCCCAAGACGCGGGCCGGGGGGCGAAGGAAAATGACGGCGCGGGCTTGTGGTGGGGTGTGTGGCTGTTGGGGCCGGGAGCGGAAGCCTCGGCGAAGGATTCGGGCCCGGGAGCGTCTCGGTCCGCCTCACTGCCGGGCACATTATTGTCATTGTCATTGGCAGTGGCAGTGGCAGTGGCAGCAGCACGCTTCTCGACAACCTGCTTCTCGACCTGCTTCTCGAGCCTGAGCTGCATGTCCCTGACGCGGCGCTCGAGCTCCACGATCCTGTCGTTCTTGGAGCGGACGGGCCTGCGCCTGGGCCCGATGGGCGAGAAGGCGCAGGAGCTCCCGTTCTTGCTGCACCGCTTGCATGAGTTTGTGGGCGACAGTGGATCTGGTATGCACCTGGTTTTTGAGATGTGACACGGGTCGCACGCCTTATTGACCTTCTGCCCGGACGTGTTGGGCACGCCGAAGCGGCCGGGGATCGCCAAGGGCGGCGGGTTCGACATTGTTGGTTGGTGCTGGTATTTTGTGTGTGGGTGACGGACGATCTGCCCCCTCCGGCGGACTCACGGGCGGGTCACACTCGTCCAAGGCTGGTTGGTCTCTCTCTCTCGATTATTACTGTGCGGCAGAAAGCAGCTGGCGCACATCTGCCGCCGTAGCGTCTTCTCTCTCCTTGGTAAGCGGGAGAGGGGTTGAAACGTCGCGGCTGAGCTGTCCTGTGTTGGATTAAGGTTCAAGATGCCCAAAAGTTGGAAGTGGACAGGATGTGACGTCGCCGTAATGCGTATGTAACGGGGGGAACAAAAGTCAATCTGGGCTCTGAAAGTCAACACCACGTGAATGCCGGTCCGCCGCGATGTGAATATATCAAAGCTTTGTTCATGATTAAGTTTAGCGGATCTCTCGACGACACTAGGCTCTGGGTCATCGCCCTCCTGCGTATTGGTCCGAAAAATCAAATCCCAAGTGAGGTCGGATTCAGTCCCATCTGGCATCAAGACCTCGCCCGTGTCCCCCCTCCACTCTTCAGGAGTACGAGGATCCCTGGTCGGCCGGACTTGGGTGAACGCTTTGCCGGCAGTGTTAACGCACGTACGCGCCCAATGGGCTTTCTATAACGGGCGACGATGGGATTAGAATTTCGCATATGGTATTTGTGGACGACCACGTCTTCGCCTATGCTTGGCAATTATTCTCTCCTCTCTTATTTACACGTTTTCGGTGGGAGACTGGATGAGAGGCCATGACTCCTTATGATGTCTCTGGCCCACGGCTCCGTCTCCTTTCGCGGCCGTTTAGAGAATCGGGAACTCCGATGCCTGCGAAATCCGTTCGTTCATGGTGACACGACAGATAAATCATTTGCCATCATTCCATTTCCATGATGATATAAAACTTGGCCCGTTACTGAATGCACCATAAACACACTAGGAGTTCCTTCAGCCTATCCGGATGACCCATTCTGTCAGACAGCCATAAGCCGGATGATCAATTCGCAATTCAGCCATTCTACGGAGTGAGAGCCAATCATTGAGGTACCTAGGTAGGGATGGCGTTCCTCCTGTCGTCTGAATCGCCCAGAATGGTCCCTGTCCGGCCAACGGCCCGCCTCCCTTGCCGTACCCATAGGATGGATACACAGTAGTACGTATTATAGTGAGAAATAATAATCATGCCCTCACCGACCACCCCTTTGCACAATGCAACGCTGTGGCTGCCGCTAGCCAGTAGCCAAGTCTAGCAACAGGCGCGCCTTAGCCCTCGGCCCAAGCCATTGACCACCAGCAAGTCTCTGACAAATGCCAACAGTCACTGCGCACGCGATCTAGTTTATGGCCAGCATGCCTGCGACAGGCAGGGATCACCCCCCGACCGCGATTCGGCTTAGAGGCGAGCATCCGAAGCCGCATCGGCGGCTATGCGGAGCCGTGGGTCGATAGTCTAACGTCCTCATGGGATCTTGCGACAGCCGGCACACCAGACACCACACTACTTATTTCCGGGGCTTCAGTCCGAGATCTCCCCAGTTTGGGGGGAATGTTGGCAGGTCCCGCGGGGGAGGGGGCCCCTCTAATTATTAATACCGACGGCGTTAACAGCACTTTGCTCAACTATTATTCCCGCCCTGTGCCACTATTTGTTGGTCTGCTTTTTCTGGGCCAGGTCGCCTTCTCGTGTTTGTCTGCTGTGCTGCTCCGGACTCTAGCAGAATGCCGTACACTGCTCCTGCGGCCCCTGAGCAGAGTGACGCCCCACATTTTCCGAGACCCTGCTGCATACATTTTCTCGCTCTGTCCCCATCTCCCCAGGAATTGTGAATCCTTCACCATTTCCCGCTTCCATCCGTGGACACAAAAAGGGGGGGACTCGCAGTTGCTGCCGCCGCCGTGCTAATCGCGCAACCCAACGAGCAGCCGCCATGGAGAAGCACGATGACGAGGCCAAGGCCAGCAAGGCGAGGCCGGAGTTGGAACGGGAGACAGATGCCGTGTCCGTCTCGCTTACGGGATCTAGCTTCGAGATCGACGAGAAGCGCCAACATGCCGAGCATGAACACGAGTCGGGCGCGTCGGGGGACCGCAAAGACCGGCTATCGACGGGAGACTACGACGAGGCTGCATCCGCATATAGCAGTTCGAGCCATTCGACCGAACGGGGCGAGGTAGCCCCCGAGGACGAGGACGTCGAGGAGACCGTTCCGGGGCGCGACCTCGACCGCCAGCTGAGCAGGGTAGGCCTCACGCTGAAACAGGACTTGCGGACGTTGCACTGACCAGCAACTATCCAGGTCCGCGATATCGAGAGCCTGCGGAGGATAGAATCACGCGGCAGCATCAAGTCGAAGGTCTCGCGCGTCTTCTCTGCCGTCTCGGGCCGCCGCGCCAAGGACACAGAGGGTATCAGGCGCGACCCGCTCCCGCACACGAACCTGGACGAGGGCATCGTGGGCTGGGACGGGCAGGATGACCCGCAGATGCCGCTGAACTTCCAGCCCTTCCGCAAGTGGTTGCTCGTCGGGCTGCTGTCGACCATCACGCTTGTCACGCCGTTCGCCTCGTCTATCCTGTCGCCCGGCATCTCGTCGCTCATGGTCGAGTTTGGCGAGACGCAGCAGATCGTGGGGTCCATGACTGTCAGTATCTACTTGCTTGGTTATGTTGTTGGCCCGATGGTCATGGCCCCCATGAGTGAGATCTACGGGCGGAGGCCGGTGCTTACCGCAGCCAACGTGTTCTTCTGCTGCTGGCAGGTTGGGTGTGCACTGGCGCCCGATATCAGCTCCCTGATCGTGTTCCGGTTCTTCAGTGGTGTGGGAGGTGCTGGTTGCCTGACTCTCGGTGGCGCTGTCATTGGCGATTTGTTTCGGCCAGAGCAGAGAGGATTCGCGATGGGTATATGGACGTTTGGGCCGTTGATTGGTAAGGACATACCGTTGTTGCACTCGCTTACATTGTGTATCCTCGGATGCAACCACGGCTTGAAGTGACAGCTAACGAGCCGTACAATAGGTCCGATCCTTGGCCCTCTAATTGGGGGGTTTATCGCCGAAAGCATTGGATGGAGATGGGACTTCTGGATTGTGCTCATTGTTGCCGTCCTCATCTCCATCACTATCGAAGTGTTCAACCAAGAAACAAGCCACCGTATTATTATCGAGAAGAAGGTCAAACGGCTCAGCAAGGAAACTGGCCGGAATGACCTGCGCAGCTGTTACGATACCACGCAGGGCTCGAAGCTGTCGCAAAAGCGGATTTTAATGAACGGCCTGATTCGGCCTATCAAGATGCTAGTACTATCGCCAATCGTCCTGCTATTGACCATCTATATCTCATTCACGTACGGAACGCTCTACCTCCTCTTCACGACGATACCCACAGTCTTTGAAGAGACTTACGGCTTTAGCATCGGTCTCACTGGACTTGTTTACCTCGGCCTGGGCGTCGGTACGACGTTAGGTTGGCTGGTCATTACGCTCTACTCGGATAAATCTGTCATCAAGCTCGCCAAAGCCAACAATGGTGAGTTCGAGCCCGAAATGAGGCTCGCCATGTCGATTGGCTTCTCGTGGTTGCTGCCGATCACATTTTTCTGGTACGGCTGGACGGCTCAGTATAAGGTGCACTGGATCTGCCCAATCCTGAGCCTGATCCCCTACGGCACGGGCATAATGGGGCTCTTCTTGCCCATCACGACGTAAGGGCTCGCCTTTCTTTCCTATGCCCCCAGCCAGTCGCTTGCATTGGTCCGGTACTGACTCACTACTCAGATATCTCGTCGACTGCTATCCGATGTACGCCGCCGCCGCGATTGCGGCAAACACGGAGCTTCGAAGTCTCGTCGGTGCATTGCTGCCTCTTGCCGGCCCTCCAATGTATCAGACGCTGGGCTTGGGCTGGGGAAACTCCCTGCTGGGTTTCCTGTGCGCGCTTATGATTCCCCTGCCGATATTGTTCTACAAATTCGGAAAGAAGTTACGGAAGATGGAGAAGATTAAGCTTTGATCTCGTGGCGTAGCTGTGTTAAAAGGGTTCATGCATATGATCTATGATTGTTCGAAAATTGCATAGCGCTGTTTAGGTCATATGGAGACGAGGCATACATGCATAAGCGGCGCGTCGCTTGAATAGCCCTGTTGATACACATGTGTCTCACACAATGTAAAAAGTGTGTTCCCCCGTCGCCTCGTCGTAGTCCCAGGCAGGTAGGTCTCTCTCGTTGCCGAGTGGAACTCGCATGTCAATATGCGGGTCATCTCCATGAAAGTGTTCCCAAAGTCCAACCCGTGCAAATCGAGCCATACTGGCATCCACTGATTTCAAGAGAAGCCCGGCTGCCGAGGAGTAGCTATCATTGTTCATTTGCTCCGTGAACGGGTTGTATGCAATGATTGCATAATAATACATCGTAAATGCTGCACCCTCATTTTTATCGCTGATACGGTCATATAAGACGCGAAATGCTCTCCCGTTCTCGGAACGTAAATCTATGACACGATCGTCTGCAGTCGATGATGGGCAGGCGCAGCCGAGGTTTGACACTGTTTGGTCCATAGACGACAGAACAGGGCCCAACTGCTGGATGACTCGCCGGCAGGATCGCAACATTCCTCGCACCCGGACCTCGACAACTGGAGTGGTGAGGGGCCCAAAAACGTGTCCCGTGAAGATCGTCTCGGTCGCAGCTGAAGCAATTGCTTTGTCTCGTTGCTTGATAAAAGTGGCTGATGCCGCAAGTCGTACTCGCAGAGTCTCGTTCACATGTACCTCGCCATCAGCAGCTGCCCAAGAAAATGTCGGCGCATGATATTCCACTGAAACCTCCCGGTTGCCCTGCGTAGTGCTCCAGTCATGAGACCGAGGCACCCATAACAATGCTTGTGGCATTGACTTTGCCCACAGACCGGCGACATACTGTCCCTGAAATGGAGCTAGCTGTCTAGCTATTCCAGCAAAGGCTATGAGTTTATCCGAGTGTTTTGTCAGGTCAGTCTTTGTGTATTTGCACAAAAGAGTCCGCCAACAGTGATCCAGGGTCTCTTCCGATATACCAGAAAGGCTGAGACGTTGCATGCTGGCTTTTGTACTCTTGTAAAGGCACTCAATGCGCGAGGAGGTCAACAAGGGTTGCAATTTTTCGAGGCAAATTGGCGCCCTCTCCCATAACATGCTCTCCGCACATTCCCAAGAGACCTGCTGGTGCGAGAAATGGAGCACGCGCGGTGCAAGCAGCCGCTCTTGCAGGACCCAGCCGCGGTGATTCAGAGGCGAATTTGTCATATCTTCGAACAAGCTCAAGTAATGTTCAGTATGGGATAGACGAAAAGGGTGCCATTGGGGAGGAACCGTGTTCAATCTGAGAATAGGGCGTAACCAAGCTAAGATGCCATGGTTGCAATGAAAGTCCGTGGATTGTCGCCGTATTTGTGGGCCAGCGGTCAAGACGGTTGTCCTCTCAAAGAACAAGCCATTTGACTCGTCGCCCCAGTCAGCCGATATGTTGCAAAACGAATTACTGTATACTTGTTCCATCGTCTTGGATTCTTCTCGCCAGTCTGCTTGGTCATCGCCATCCTGAATGATACATAGCGAGTCGATCCAGATGTAGGAGATACCCATGCGCTGAGCTATGATGAGAGTTTCTTGGAAAATTTTGCGTAGAATTGAAACTGGCAGGCCTTTTTCGAGGGTCGCAATATTATCTGTCGTGAGCTTAAGAAATTCACTATTCCCCCACCGATGGCTTAAAGTAATGTACCTACCACCGGAGTCGGGCTGAAATATACTCGAGTCGGACCGAACCACTCTAAATGTCTCGCCGGGCAGCCTCTCAACTAATCGAGTGGGGTACCATTTTGCACTGGCTCCGGCCATACAGCTGTGATGCTTGGAGCAATCCTGGATCCATTTCTCGACAGTCCACCAAGTCTCGAATGATCCAGTATTGGAAGGTAATATCTTTTGAATCTCCAATCCAGTCAGAACTGTTCTTAGCTAGTCAGCTGAGAATCGCCTGCAAATGTTGTCCTAGGTCTTTCTGACCTTCACTTTTCATGAGTACGAGCCCATCTCGCCATGCGCGCCTTATATGCCTTGCAATGTCCTTCCAGAATTTTGTCAACCAGGGTTTATACGACGCGTATTTGCGTGGATAGTATCCCTTGTACGATGGATTCAGATAAACGAGGACCTCCACTTCGGCATTACAATCCCGTGAAGATCGAAATTCTATTCGGGTGAATGAGGGTTTGAATCCCCCCTTCAGGTCGGGCAGGGACTGATAGAATCGAAGCATGCCTCGTAGGTCGTCAATATCAACGTCGTTGTGGGCGATCATATTGTCCGAGACCTTTCCCTCAGCTATCAACCTCAGGTCTTCTTGGTAATTTTCGGGGAGCATTGAAAACAGCCACGAGCATATGTAGCATTTCATCAAGCTCGCCTTAACGAAGCCTTTCAAGCTACCATGGTGAGGATAGAATGTGGACGGCCGAAGGTCATGCTTCGTGAGTACAGACAGACAAGCACGGCAAAGACGTGATTGTTCACCGGCTGACTCGCCATTCCCCGACGCAGGCGTGTTTGTTTCAGCCCCTCCACCCATTTTGCGCAACACACGTTTCGCGCAGCAGGACGAGTTCCGTGATATTGCCGCAGAAATGATCAGTCATTGTAAATAACAGTAGGTGCCTACGACTGTTCAAAGTGATCCTGTATTGTGAAACGTGCTCTGAGACTAGAGACTCAGGTCAGCATCAGTGGTGCGATGCTGACAGAGCTTTTGGCCGAGGCAGAAACATGGTGACAAGAAGCGGGCACCACACAGATCACGAAGATTGAACAAGGGTGATGAGAGCCAGTGTCGGCCACCATAGCTCCGACTTCCATAGTGGACTGGGCAATGTAGTACTTCTGCTGCGTCAGCAGCGTCTCCCTTTCTAGCTAAGAGGATTCGGTCTTACTTTGATAGCGACTCTGCAGGAAGCTTCAAAAAGGGTTATTGGAACCATCGGTTCAACTGAATGACGGTTAAATGGATACGACTTGCTCAAAGACCAGGTCCATTTCACCCCGCACATAATGTACTTAGGTAGATTCTGTTCTTCGCTGAGGCCCTTAAGAAGAGGTTCTCCAAATTTGCGATGAGCAATGGGTAACACTTGCCGCTCACGATCGCAAGTGAGCATTAGCGACGCCCACAGTGGTCTCGCCGATTAGAAGAGCGTATGGTCAATATTTTATGAGGTGGAGTGGCGCAGGCTAAACGCCTCACTGCACTAGTCCCGTGTTGGGCGTTGTGCCCTTCTATGCGTAGGCTCGTGTGGAGCCGGTCGAGACGGGAGTCAGCCTGGCTCTCATGGTAAAGGACCAGCAGATGCAGAACGTCATGGAAGGAGAAGATTGTGTGCAGTGGAAGGAGGGAATGGCCAAAGTGATGAGGGTGACGTTAATCGGGAAGACTATGCAGAGTGATCAGGTCAAATCTGATTCTTTTTGGGCTCCCAATAACGAGTTCATGCATACTTCATGCCGACTAGGTAATTGTCTCAGTGGTTATGAAACTTAGTAATGTTGCTCATAGTAGCCTAAATAACGAGAATTGTATGCTTCTTTGATGACTCGTTGTAATGCCAGCATGGCAGCTCGTTGAGGTTCTCGTAACGAACAGGAGTAGAGTCGCGAGATGCCTCAGATACCGTCCCTGTATTGAAGGGAGTTGGGGGAGCCCAACCGGGATACAAATTAAAGGGACTTGTCTCCAGGGTCTCGATACCAATGCGCTGAAACCTGTTCATGACCGTTCCATCGCTTTTTTCCACGAGCTCCAGCAAAAGAGACCACACTGTGCTCCCTAATTTAGCTATGGGCATGAGAAAGAGTCGATTAGAACTATTCAAAGAATCCAATTCTGATGAGGTTATCTGGAAATCGAGGTTGACATTTCTTTTGGGTAGATGCTTGCCCAGTATCAACTCCAGATCCACATCTCGCGACCGCATCAAACCGGACTTGGATACACGCAGACCAGAGACACCGTCATCTGGCGTCAAGCGAATCGGCCTCAGGAAGCCGGTTAATTTGACCTCAACTAATGGCGTTGAAGGCAATGAAAAGATGTCCTCTGCAAAAGCATGTTCCTCGCATATCGGCGAAATGGCGTTAGCAGTATCTGACACCATTCCATATTTTATGAGTTCAGAGTCAGCCAGAATCTGAGGACCAGCTTCATAGGGTGTCTCATACAGACGCCTGGCAGGTTCATTCACGATTTTGCCCACCGCAGAGACCCACGAAAAGGTCATGTCGCGACGTGCTTTTCCCCGCTCATTGTAGTCCTCTCTGGGTGTCTCGAGTGATACCTCCCACAACAAATCCGGAAAAAGACGGCTAAACCACAGTCCAGCGACATAAAAGTCTCTGCGTAGACCAGCGTCCTTGAAATACTGGGCCACGCCCGACAAGGCCACGAGCCTGTCGTCGAACTTCGTCAGGTGACGTGCCGTGTACCGCTGCAGCAACTCAAGCCAGAGTTGATGAGGGTGAGCCTCTATATCAATGCTTGGTCTCTCACCCCGCCGTCCCAGATAACCTGGGACAGGAAGATTTTGCTTAAAGAAAGGACGCAACTGGTCCCACGCATCCCGATAGTGTCTGTGTGATCCCAAGGACTCGCTTGCAACCGTCTCCATACACTCAAAGAAGACCTGATGGTTGCCAAAATGAACATTCGCGCGGGACAAAAGCTGCTCCTGAAACACCCATCCCCGAGAGCTCAGAGGGGAGGTCTCCATGAGGTGGTCCCATGTAACAATGGGGGCCTCCTTGGTGATGAGACAGTGTCCGATCAAGTCGATCTCGAACGGTTGGATAGTGCTAGGGTCCCGGGTCGAAAACAAACCCTCTTCATTCTCATTCTGTATTGTCCTTGATGAGCAGATATTGAACTCAGCTTGCGAGTACACCTTGTGCATCATAGGTGACTCCTTTTTCCAGTCTGTAAGGTTGTCGCCGTCCTGAATGATACAAATTGAATCAATCCAGACATAGTTAATTCCGATCCTGTGAGCAACTAGTAGAGCATCCTGAAAGGTCTGGCGCAACATTGTTACTGGAAGTTTGGCCTTCCAATCCGGCAAGTTACCCAAAGTCAATTTTTGGAACTCATGCTGATTCTTTGGCCAACGATGACTTAATGTGACATATTTCAAGTCTCGGGGCAATATGTCCGACTCGGTTTCCACAACACGGCAGATGAGGCCCTCCGCCTTGATGCTATCGGGAGGACCAGATATTATTTCAACAAGTCGCGTTGGGTACCATGACTTTCCCGTCTCGTATTTCCTTTCGTGTCTGTGGATTTGACGACCGTCATGTGTCTTATCAGATGTCTTGAGCCAACTTCTGATCTTCGAGATCGTCTTAATAAGTCGCCTCCGGTACCGTGACTTGTCCACGATATAAAATCTTCCATCCGATGTTAGCACGGAACACACGCTATGTGTCTTATCACATGTGTCAAGCCAACTTTTGATCTTCAAGAAAGTCTCCTCAGAGTTTGTGGAACGCGAAGAGACGACCCAAGGCCAGAGTGCAGATCCGGGCTCCTGATCACTGGCGATCTTCACCTCAGATACATACATCGTTGGTGGATTCACCAAGTCCTGAGGCGGTCCTTCCGTGTTCTCGGCAGCAGGTTTAAGCACTAGGCGTACAGAACCAGTCCTTGAATGGAGGGACTTGAGGTACCGTGTTTTCCAGGTTCTTCTGGGGTCTTCATCGTCGTCCTGTTCGCGCCGTTCTGATGACGGTTCGGGTGTACCGGCCTGCGTGTAAAGTTCCTGTTTCCATTCTTCTGAAACTTGACTGAAGAGTCCGTGGCAGATGTAGCACCCGTCATTAACAGCCGTGAGGAATGACTGATAGGTGCTGTGAATCCTGTACGCCATGTTCTCTCCCCCTCCAGACCGCAGAAAAATGTTGCATGAGCCGCACAGCGCCATGTTGCGGAACACGGTGCTGCACAGTATGATTGCTGTCGTATTATGGTAATGCGATATTTCGACTGGAGGCCGAGCGCCTGCTACGCGCCACTTATTAAAGAGGGAAGAACAACGGAGTACGTTGGATGCTTTGTGCGCACAAAGTATAACGAGTCCAAAAGAGAAGAACGTCCGTTTGAGATGCGGCAATTGCTAGCTTTGGAAAAAGTACCCCGCACGTATCAACACTGTCCTGCTCTACGGAGTACACATTTTAGGCAGACGTTGGCTGCTGACAGCATGGGTGAATCTGGCAAGGTCAGCACTGGTCGGGCCATTCGCGTGCGCGAAACCCTCGAGGGATCAAATGCCAAGCAGCAACTAACACGACGTTGGCTGTCAGCCGTATGCTTGGGTACTTACTGGCCAATGAGGTTTCATTTCCTTCGACAGACGAACTCGCTTACTTGGTATTCTATGCCCACCCTGGCTAAAGAAACTTTATCTTTTCTTTTTGGGTTTTGTTCTTGCCGGGAGCCGTCGGCTCTAAAGGTCCCTAGATAGAAAATCGAGCCGGTCTTGTCGCGCCGTCCTCACCCACGACAAGTCACACTCATTTTTTTTTTTTTAAAAAAAAAAGTTGTACTTATTTTAACGACGTGTTTACCGTCGGGGCTTTCCTGCGAACACATAGTGAACATATTTTACCCCGCCCTATAAGGGGCGCTTCGGGGAACCAGAGACCTGGATATACTTATTTGATGCTGGCGAGAGAAACACTTCAGCTGCTCTATTTCACTTTTCCAAAACAGCTCGCTGCCAAGTTTTCCAGATCGAGAATGTACCTGTATGCGGATGCAGTTGGTCGACAGAGGACCGCTGTGCGTCCACTGCTAGCGGTGGGGCTCCCCTATCGAGCGTACCCGAATCAGCAATCTGTTTTAGGTGTTGCCATCGGGGTGAGATATTCTTGTACAGGTGAGATGACCGTAGTAGCCGTACGTTGCAAGTTCGAAGAAGAAGAAGAAATACACCTTCCGGAAGGGACACTTGGATCGGTGCCATCTGTTCAATGTCAGTCATCATTGATCTTTAGCCACAGAGCTATTGCTATTTCACAACTCTGTCTCAACCCGAGGAAAGGGACAATCGTTGAGGAGGGCCAATTCATTTCTAGTTCTTCCAAACTTTTTTTCTACAGCCACAAAATGTCTTATTTCGCTGAGATGAGCGATAAACGAGGGGTTGCCGTAGAGCCCGGTGGCTGAAACCCGGGGCAGCTTTCGCCGAGGACCCGTCATCGACCTCGGCCCCCGTCTATCGCGAGCTTCAGCACTAAAAAGGTCCGTCGACTGCACACAAGGATCGCGCCAAGCAAACCAACAGCCAACGACGGAGCATTCACCGTCAGCCGCCTCTGACTCCGAGGCAACCTGCGTAGCCATCTCTATCTGCTCCTCCGAGATATCTTGTCCCAAACCTTGAACCAGTCTCGCGAGACGAAGCATCTTAATCATGGCTACCCCTCGCAAACCCTACGACCCAGTCGAGGCAATCGAGCCCCACGTCCTAGCCAAGCTGGACCCAACTTTCGTCGCAGCCTGGACGGAGCTCATGAACAGTATCCCAGACCCGACACACGTGCCCACGATCGAGGAGATTCGTGCCGACCCGCGTGTCCTGGCACCACCGTGTGCGCTGGACACCAAGGGCCGGCCCAATACCGTTGAGAAGCAGGTCACCTCGGAGGACGGAGCCAGCATCCCCGTCCGTGTGTACTACCCGGACGAGTCCAAGCACGGGCCCGGGCCTTACCCGGTCCACCTCAACTTCCACGGGGGCGGGTTCGTCCTGGGCAATTTGTCGACTGAGTCCACGCTGTGCCTTAGCATGTGCGAAGGCGCCGGCGTGGCCGTCGTGGACGTGGATTATCGCCTCTGTCCCGAGACAGTCTACGGCAAATGCTTCCAGGACGCGTGGGCAGCGCTGAAATGGGTCCGGGGTGAAGCGGCTGCTCTCAACGTGAAGGCGGACTCGATTTCCCTCGGTGGAGTCTCGGCTGGCGGGCACATCAGCGTGCTCCTTCAGCACTTCGCCCGTGATGCAGGCATCCCCCTCAAGCTCGTCATGCCTACCGTCCCGCCGTCGACGGATGGTCTATTCTACAAGTACTACACCGACTCGCCGTTCCCATCATTCCATGAGTTCTACCGCGGGCCCGTCCTGGCGTACGCTCGGATAAAGTGGTTCGGCGAGCTTTCCGCGCCGGTGGAGAAGCGGGAGGAGCTGAAGAAGATGTGGCCGGAGTGGTGGTTTGCTCCGCTCACGGCGCCTAATTTCAAGGACCTGTGTCCTGCTCTTATACGGACGGCTGAGTGTGACCCTCTACGTGACGAGGGCGAGGCCTACGCTATGAAACTTGTTGCTGGTGGGAATAAGGTCACTATGAAGAGGTATATGGGGGCGCCTCATACTTTCATGTATATGGATTTCATGAAGCAAAAGCAACAATATGACCTGGACTCGATTGATGCTCTGAAGGAGGCACATGGTATTAAATAGATAATTACCTAGATCGGACGTCAACCTTATCACTGAGGCATTTGTAAAAATGAGTACTGAATACCATGTCCACAGATGTAAGGGTAATAATTCGCATGATGATACTGAGTGTCATTGCAATTTAAAAAGCAACTTGGAGTCCTCAATAGTAATTGCACACTACCTAGGTACTTTCATTGGCTTCCTCAAGCTCAGCTTGAAAGCATTTGAGAGCAAGCTGTGTCTTGCCACACAAATGTGAGAGGGCATAGAACATACTTATTAGCCAACAGAGACAACTGATGTGCAGCTCATGGAAAGTACCTGTAATTTGAACTTTTGTGAACTACAAATTGATCGTAATGTTGGTAGCCTAGGCCTCATGTGAGGTCCAGAAGGCCTGATTCACCTTTGTGGTCCTGTAGTCTGTGTGACTTGAGACTTGAGACTTGAGACTGGCCTGCAAGCATCAAAAGGTGAAAAGGTGAGATGCCTCGGTACTTCAGGGTTAGGACCTTTGTGCACCCCTCCTTCTCCCCCCTGCAAGACCTGAAAGAGTGACGCACTGACCACACACAAGCTTGACGGCAGTGAAATGGGGCCCTGCAGGCCTTTCGTCACCAGCCAGCCACTGGTGTCATGGGCCAACTTTCCCAGCTTGGGATCCCAGGACTTCTCCCATCTTCCACGACACTCACACGAGACCACGTCTTTCAGCCAAGCTTGCTTTGTACCAGCCGCCAGACAGCACCACACTCTGGCGACAGCATCAACCACCACCACAACATCCCCTTACAAGCTCTGCAGCTGCTACATCGATTCTTAACCGACTGAGGGATCCATTGATTGATCTCTAAATCCCCAGCCCACCTCAAAGATGGCTCCCCCACCTCCGGCTACCATGCCTCTGCCGCAACGGCTGGCAACTGTCGCCCAAACCTTACAATGTACGTTGTCACCTCTCGGGAGGCCGCCGAATCTGGCAACGTCAATGGCTAGACACGATACTGACTTGTTTACTTCCTCCACGAACAGTTGCCTGGTTTGTTGGGTACGTTATCATCTAGCTTGATGATCTCTCTGCAATGCTTGCTGCCGTCGGAGAGAGCTTTGTCCCCAGCCCCCCGCCCGTGCCAATCTGGACAGCTTTCGCAAAGCACCTGGCAGGCTATGGGCGGACTCGAGGGCCACACCACAATCTTGATTGAGGAGAAGGGCTCGAGTCCGAGACAGCAGTAAAAGCGAGTGGGGTTGGTTCGGCGGCTAACTGTGTCCACCATCGCAGGCATCTTACGCTGATTCTCTCCGTCCTGCGCTACTCGCTATCATGGATCCGCATGCACTATTACACCCACATGGCCCAGTTCTCGTACCGCCTGGCCTTTATCGCCGCCATGCTTACCTATGGCATCGTCGTCTACAAGACCCTGCGCGCTCGCTCCAAGGCCGGCATGAAGTTTTCTCCCCAGGTCGCCTTTTCTCTCATCGCCGACGAGAACGTCCAGTACTTCCGTAGGTGTCCCTTGATTCCCTACGAGTCCATGGTGCGCATCCCGCTAATGCTCTTACCCGCGCAGTTCTGGCCTTTGTGTGGCTCCTGGCCCCTCAGTACCCGATCGCTCTGCTGCCGTACAGCGTCTACTCCATCTTCCATTTTGCAACCTACACGCGCTCCACCGTCATCCCGACCATCATCCCACCAACCCAGACTGCCCCCGCAGCCGGTGCATCTCCCAGCGCGAAGCCCCAGTACAACACCCACCCCATTGCCGACGCCATCGGGAGCTTCGTTAAGGAGTACTACGACACGTCCATGTCCGTTGTCTCGGGTCTTGAGATTGCCCTGTGGGGTCGGCTCCTGTTGAGCGCCATTCTGTTCCAGCGTAGGAGCTGGATCCTTCTGGCCATCTACACCGCCTTCCTCCGGGCGCGCGTTAACAACAGCACCCACGTGCAGGGTTCGTTCGCCAGACTTGAGGCCAGAGTCGATAATCTCGTCGGTGCCCAAGGGACCCCACCTGCCGCCCGTCAGGTCTGGGACGGTGTCAAGGCAGGTGCCAGGACCTTCCACTCGGCTACCGATCTCAGCAAGTACGCCAATGGCGCCGCTGTGCCCAAGAAGACGTCGTAAACTGCGCCAACTACGGGCAATGGAAGACCACAATCAATGCCATTTGGCTACAAAGACGGCAGGCAGCCAGGTGTCTTGGACTGCGCGTTGCGAGCTACGTTTTGACTTTGGCTGATTGGCTCAACCAGATTGGGTCTCCGCAGTCTACGGAATACGACATCACCAACATGAGTTTGAAAAGGGGTACAACTTGGGGGCTGCAGGGCGGGTGCAGCACCGCGAACGGGTGGAAGAAGAATTGGGGACGTCAAGTCAGTATACGTGTTTCCGCTATAATGAAACCGACGACGGGAGGAAGCCCACGGCTTTGCTAGAGCGCATGAGCGGGCATACGGGGAGTTAACGGGGTGACTGAAGCCTGCTCCGTCTTTTCCTTTGACTGTAGATTTTGTTTTGGCTTTTTGCTTACGGTATGACTTGCGGAGTATGGTCTTTCAGTCAGGGAGCAATGCGTTACTAGAAAATGTTAAGCTCGATCGTGACTACAACCATGGCCCTTATTCAATTGGTGAAATATGAGGAACCTCTTGAGGAATTCAATCCATGCAGCTTCCCAGGAAATATCCCGCGACATCGAGCATTTTCGTGCAGAGACCTAGACCTGGGCGCTGATCCGGCCCAGGATCGGCAACCAGGAACCTGGGCAGCCCCGGCAGCAGCTCCAGTGCTCCAGTCGAGCTCTTTGTGCCCCACATAATCCCACCAAACAAGACGTCAGTCGGGCCATGACGTAGCTATATTTGTATCACTCACCTGCACGCTGCCTCTGTGGACTGAACTGCAGCACGACGAGTCGAAGGTTCCCCTGGCCAAGCTTTTGACCTCACAACCCGGCCGAACTCACGCATCATCCTATCTGCAGGCCGATCATCCACTCTGTACCGAGGGTCTCCTGTCGTCGCAGAAGGCCTCCTGCACCGTACCTGGCTTGCTCGACACGCAGCCGTTTGCCCATCTTCAACTCCAGTCACTTTACCCAATTGTAATCCAAGATACCGTCTTCTCTGCCCTAGGGCAACCGCAGTCCTGATTGCACGTCACACGACACTTGGGATTCGGCACATTTCTAGATTATGGCTTCATTGTTGCGACAGATTGTCGCAGGCCCTCGGGCCAAGCACGCTGAGACGGGACTGGACCTCTGCTACGTAACTGACAACATCATTGTAACGTGAGTTCCAGTCTCGATGTTACTGATTATTTGCACAATGGCCATATGGCGGAACGAGGAGCCGCCTGGTGACTGACATTGCTTCGCTCCCTCTAGCTCTGGGCCAAGCCAGACATACCCACAACGAGCCTACCGAAACCCCCTCGACCGCCTCGTGGCCTTCCTCGATGCCAAACACCCAGACAATTGGGCAATATGGGAGTTCCGCGCAGAGGGAACAGGATATCCTGACGAGGCAGTTTATGGCCGCATACGACACTACCCGTGGCCGGATCACCACCCGCCACCCTTTAGAATGGTACCGATGATTATGGCTAGCATGAGGAGCTGGTTGAACGAAGAAGATATCCATTCATCTGATACCAAGCATGACACAAAAGGAGACAATGGCAAACAGGTGGTCAAGGGCGAGGGGAAAGGCAAAAGGGTCGTTGTCGTGCACTGTAAAGCCGGCAAGGGAAGGTCGGGCAGTATGACCTGCTCGTACTTGATATCAGAGTGCGGATGGAAGCCCGAGGATGCTCTGGCGCGCTTCACAGAGCGGAGGATGAAGCCAACCTTCGGCGCCGGAGTGTCGATACCGTCTCAGCTGCGGTGGATCAGCTACGCTGACCGGTGGACAAGGGGCGGCAAGAAATATGTCGACCGGGAAGTTGAGATCCTCGAGATTCACATCTGGGGCCTCCGTCACGGAGTCAAGGTTAATGTCGAGGGATTCGCCGACGAGGGCAAGAAGATCAAGGTGCTGCACACTTTCAAGAAGGAAGAAAGACACGTGGTGCAGGGCGATGCCCCCGGCGGAGGCGGAGTGATGGACCTCCTAGGAGACGCCTGGAGCCCGACCAACGAGCATGACGAGATCGTGGAAGACGCGGACTACAACGAGATTGTCGGCGACGACAGTGACAAGAAGGGCAGCGACTCTGCCAGCAGCAACAATAATGCCAGCAAAGACTCCACGCCGGCTCGAAGCAAATCTAAGAGAGCAAGGGCTAGCCAGATGTTGTCGAGCTCACCTGCCCGCAACCCGAGTGTCAAGAAGATGAGCTCCAAATCCAAGAGCAAGACCATCAACCCTGCCGACTTCGCCGCCGCCTCCGAAACTTCTTCACCGGCCGGCTCCAGCCTCAACGTCCCCAACAACAACTCGTCCCAGCCGTCCCTAGCTCATGCATCTACATTCGCTGACACCAACGAGCCTGGAGGCATGGCAGTCATCTTGAAGCCCACATCACCAGTCCGCATCTCCAACTCAGACGTGAACATCTCCCTCGAGCGCCGCAACCGTGCCCCAGCATCGCTGGGGCTGACAATGGTCACGGCGGTGGCACACGTCTGGTTCAATGTCTTCTTTGAGGGCCGGGGACCAGAACAGGACGGCCGCGCTGACGAGTCCGGCGTCTTCGAGATAGACTGGGACAAGATGGACGGCATCAAGGGCTCGAGCCGCAAGGGGACCAGGGCCGCAGACCGCATCAGCGTCGTGTGGAGAGTCGTCGGCACCAACGGCCCCGTCCCCGAGGTCAAGGAGCCCGGCGAGGGCAGCCCCGTGCCTGAGATGCGGCCTGCGGACTGGAAGGGCGAGGAGGGCGAAGATCCCAACGCGGACCGGAAACTCGGGCTGCGCGCGGAGACCACCGCGAGCGCGGCAGTGAGCAAGGCCAGCTCCGTGAAGAGCGCCGATCGCGAGGATGGTGGTGCTAGCAAAGCGGGCGGGGACGGTGCGGGGAGCGGCAAGGAGAGCAGCAGCGACGACGACGAGTCGCTCAAGGGCGTCAGGAGCAGCGACCCCGCCGGGCATGAACTCAAGGACGGCGGCGGCGATTCGACAAGGCCTCGGACCCACCAAGTAACTACTACTACTACAGGAGACGAGGGCCCCGGGCTCTCAGACCACGACAGGAAACTCGAGGCGACCAAGGGACGCACGTCCAACCCGGACGCACAAGCCGCCGGTGCGACAAAGTCTGAGGAACAGCTCCTCGAGGCCGCGCTTGCGCCCGTCCGGGAGGCGCGGGCTGGTAAGGCTAGCGAGAGTGCGATTTTGCAGAAGAGGGCTGACGAGGAGGCAGCTGCGGAGCAGGAACAACAACGACAGGCTGGGGCGAGTGGTGGTAGTGGTAGTGGTGGTGATAAGGGGGGTGGCGGGGATGACGAGCACCCTGAGCGCAAGCTTGGGTTCGTCAGGGCTGGGAAGAAGTT